>JAYMSP010000752.1:0-42131 GCA_036897095.1 Plantago elongata | reverse complement strand
TAAGCAAATGCCTTCCCCCCAACCCTCAAAAAAAAAAAAAAAAAAAAAAAAAAAGGAACTCCTTCAATAACAAGACCAGAGCTAAAAAGAGCATATGTGCAAAATGAAGGCCAAAGCTAAATGAGTTCAAGTTCAGTATTTTAAATCAAACAAGCTGTATCGTCATTCATCTCCAATAGAATTACAGTTATTGTTACTTGTAGTATAGTCACGTTTACAATATTGGTGAAGCCCTTAAATCATAAGGGTGGAATTTTAAGCATAGTGCCCTCAGTTATAGTTTCCTTGTGAATGGAACTCTTTTTTGGCAATAGTCCTTCACATAAGTTCAAGCTTCCAATAGTGATCTAGTACCCTTATGCATAGTTCTCACCAAATTTGTGACTTGTTCAATTTGATCCTCGCTCGAACAAGAAGACAGAAGTACTTTGGCAGTTCCTCCATCCGGATAACAACCACTGTCAAGCATCTCTTCAAAAATCTCAGTGCACCGCATGTACTGTTTCTTTCTTGAGTATGCTCCGAGTCTTGAAGTCCAAGTCTTCACATCCGGTCTCAAGTTTTTAGTTGGAAGTGACACAAAAAGCTCTTCCATTTTATCTATAAATCCAGCACGTCCATACATGTTGATCAAGATGTTATACGTGCTGATATCAGGCTTGCATGGTCCATTCTCCATGGCAACCAACACTTGCTCCATTTTATCGAAATGGCCTAACCGACCATAAAGATTAAGCATGGAGTTGAGAACGAATGTATCTGGCGTGAGCCCAGACAACTGCATCTCGTTCACAATTTCTTCACATTTTGGCACATCACCTAATCTTGAATAGGCTGAGATCAGTAACATGTGGGATTTCATGGTTGGTTCAATTCCTAGACGCTTCATTTCGTCAAATACAGCTTGGGCCCCTGAAATCCACCAAAACAGGACCTTGTTAAAAAATACTAAAAGCACAACAATTTTTAAGATTGGTTTTGAGATGCAAGTAGCCGTGTACCTTCATGCAGACCTGCTCTGCCATAGGCATCCAACATTATGTTATACGAAGCTCTGTCTGGTTCACATCCCATACTATCCATGAGAGAGAAGATTTCTGCAGCACCATAAGGAAAACCCGCCCGACTGTCAACATAGTAAAATCATCCTTTAGATAATGTCAATCGCAACTAAGTTTTACTGTATCCATCAAGTATCCAGGAGCAGATGAACATGTTTATAAAACTACACCAGCTGAATAAAGACATTTTCTTGATTGTTAAGGAAAATTACCTATAAGATTCCATGAGGGCATTATAGACGTAGACATCTGGCTCGATTCCTGCTTCTTGCAATTGCTCAAAAACCTCTTCTGCTTTTTCACAAAGTCCCTCCCTTGCAAATGCATTCAGCATTGCTGTGTAGGTGCATATATTAGGTCTACATCTGCTACTCATCATCTCATTAAACACCTCTAAAGCCATATATGACATACTTTCCTGCCAAAGGTAAAAGACAAAAATGACGAAGAAATTTTCTTTTGCACTTTTATCCGTGACATTCTGTAAAACCAGAAATGCATAATCTTGAGTGAATAAGAGGAAGGTGGTTCTCAATAAAAGGCTTCATTATGAACTAAAAATCGACTTTGCAGCATTAGATTTACAGTTGCACTCGTTTCGTGACCATGTTAAGGGCAGTGAATCAAGAAGCCTATGGAGTCATATAGATGTTACTACAAGGTGAACCAATATTGCATAGAGGACAAGGTGAACTTCTTAACTGGCCAGCTTTAAAGTATTACCTTCCCGTAAATGTTGATCACCATCGTGTAAGTCTCAGCAGTTGGTTCACAGTTCTCTCTTTTCATCCTTTGGAAGATAGCAAGAGCTTGCTGAGCATCTCTTCCTTTCGACAAACCAGCAATATAAGCATTATAAACAACAGTACCTGGACACATTAAATACTCATAATTAGAATGAATGCAGGTCATTGCACACACACAAGCAATCGGGTTCATTAGCTACAGAACCATCTAACTTAAGTTAAAAGCAAATATGCACAAACTCTGCATATTCTTCTGCTAATTTATCTAAAAATACGAACTGGTCATTATGGAATTAAAAGAGAAATACTTGGTGCTACGCCATTTCTGCGCATCTCGGTGAACACAGCTTCCGCACGCTCCAGCAACCCACATTTACAGAACGCTTTAACAAGCACAGCATAGGTATCCTCGGTTGGTATACATCGAGCTTCTAGGAGTTCTAGATAAGTGGACTCTGCTTTCTTAAATTGCCAAGTATTTCCATATGCATCTATAAGTAGATTGTAGCAAATTACATCAGGCTTGAAGGGGCTCCCGTTTAATAGCCATTCACAAATCTGAAAATGATATTATCAGCCTTACATACACCACATGCATCATGATTCATGTAGAAACATAACTCATCACATATCTTTTTGAGGTGCTTACCAATACAACGGACTCCCATTGTTTCTTGAGACGCAGACGAACCATAATGCTAATAAGGTCATCCCAAGCGGTGTTAGTAGGTGCCAAGTTGTCTAAGGAAGACCAGATTCTAGTTTTATCCGGTTCATTCTGTACAAAGTCGAGAAATTCTTGAGCAACTGGACTCAAGACCGGGAAAATCCCATCTACAAATCCAGAACCATATTTCCATCCTTGACCTCTTAAAGAACCACCTTGCGAACCAAAATACAGACTCAGACACATCGAAAATACTAAATTAGCATAAGTGTATGTATCATGTATGTGCATACAAACTACCAAGTAGATGTCCCCTCACATCTTTTCCTGGAAACTTTTTTATGATTGAAGTTTCTGAAATTCCCGCGCTTGTCAATAAAAAGACTGTCTCTTTTCCACTTCTCAGAAGGTTCAACTTTCGCAGCTTCTTTCGCGGCTCGACACTTGAACTGACAATGCCTCCGTTGTATGATAACGTAAATAGCAGGAACCTTGGCCAAGAACCTTGGAATATGAACACAAATTTAATCCCACTTTTCACATTCAACTCTAATTCAAGTAATCATAGAGATTCATAAAACTGTTAGCATAAGTAGATGACACTGATGGAAATTTCAGTTTCAAAATTGGAACTTGAAAACTAAAATTAGGCTAGAATGAAAAGAATATTGTGCAAACTATCATCTTTGCACAAATTGATATCGACAAGTACAAGTTGACAGCAAACATAGAAGTTGAGTGATATTCTAATTCCGATAATTCGACATTGAGGATACATTAGCAGCAAATTACAAAAGTTTTTACTCTAACCAATAGGTCAGTTGAGTGTGGTTTAAAAATAAAATTAGCAGAAAATTACATACTATTAAAATGCCCAAATTGGATTGGAGCTAATAAAAAGATGAAGAAAAGGTTGAGTCGTTGAGTATAGTATAGAGAAGTAGAATGCTTACATTGAATACTCGTCTTCAAAATGTAAGGAATTTTGTGACTCTTTTGAGAACTGATGTTACGAAGTGGAGTCTATAAATATATTTGCAGTGTTCTTATGTAGGAGATGAGATAATGCAGAAAGGAAGTAGTAGTAGCCAAGAAGTAGCTTAAATATTGGCAGAAGCAGACAAGAAGAGAAAAGGAATGAATGAATCAAAACGATGCAATTACTTGATTTTATTCTCCTCCGGTACACTCATTATATAGAGTATAGGATTCGTATGTCATTTTATATGAACCATATACTCAATATAAATAGGAGTACACTGAAAAGACCCGGCATGTTTTCAACCCTTGCAAACCTCAAAGTTTAAAATAGTGACATATTAGGTGTAGTGACATATTAGGTAATCTACTTGAGTATACCAGTACCTCCGTCTCAAGTTATCTTCTCGTGGGACCGAGTATAAGTATAATATTTAAAAAATAAATAAAATATGAGATAAGGTAACAAAGTATGAAAAATAGTGAATAAGATAGTATAAATGGTGATAAAGTAGGAAGAAAAATGAATAAAGTATAAGATATAATGTATAAAGTAGAAGAAATTTTTCATTAAGGGATCAGAATAAGACGTCGTGATGATCAAAATAAAATATGTGAAAATGAAGTTGGGACGGATGAAGTAATGAATACAATCACCATATTTTTAACTTAGATGTAATTTAAATGTTCAGGTTGGATATTTCAACTTCGTGGTTGGTATACACGTACATTAATCAATATTAATAAGGACGTTGCTGAAGTATAACCCACATGTGTAAACAACTTAATTGTTTAAGTTATTACTTAGTTAATGAAGCGTATTTAAAAAAAGAAATCACCAAAAAATGTATCTTGTGTTTAGAGGAGACTTTGCATTAGTGAAATCGATATAGACGTTAAGTGTAAAAATAATATTTCAAATACTAATTTATTAGTAAAAAATTATAATGTGTTAAGAGAAAATAGAATAAGGTTTATTCTAATGTCATAATAAGAGAGTACAAGTGTGTATTTATACAAGAGAAAGAAGTTTCTAGAAAGCTCGTAACAGTTGTGCCTATAACAGTCTAACACAATACTGACTCTTGTACATTTGTTCTCTAACACTCCCCTTGAATCATGAGTCAATGATAGTTGGTATGCGAGAGATACTGCCTCATTAAAAACCTTGTTAAAAAACCCAATGGGATAAAACCTAACGAAGGGAATAAGAATACAGTGCATATCCAACTCCTCTGATTAAATATCACTTCAATTCTTCGTATGTTGCAAATTCAATCTTCCAAACCAGCTTCTCAAATAATGAAGTCGAATGTGATGCGGTTGAACAAATTTCAGATCATATGTTGTACTTCGGTGAAATCTTCTTATGTCGAAAGAAATTATGTATTATACGCCTTGTCTTCTTCAGGAAGAAATCATCAAAATTTTCAAATACCATATAGTTTAAATGTTCCATAACTTCACTCCATAATATTATAAAGATATCCAAAAATCCCATAGCTTAGCTTTATCAAACAATTTCACAATCATGGAGATATATGCGCTTATAACGTTGCCTCGTTAAAAACCTCGCTAGTAAAATCTCATTGGGGTAAAAACCTAAGAAGGGAAAAAGAGTGCAATCATTTTTTATGGAATGCGCGAACATAGTTATTGTTGCTTGACTGTCATTAACTTATGTACCTTCTTCAGGAGGTATAGCAAGGATCATTGTAGCTCTTGATAGCTTAATTCATGTCACAAAGATAATGGTGATACTCCTTGTAATAATCTCATACATGCTCAAACTTCAGGTTGAGCCAACATCGATGTAACCAATAATATTCTTCACGAGTAATGGGAATCATATATCATACTTTACTTGTTCATAAAGGTTTACAAACATAAAACCTTAGTTCCTCAAGAACTTTTACTTATTCAATCCATGTACGTCGACAATACTTTTAGTCTCCTTTTGGAACTTACTTCGGAGATAATATCTCCCTCATTGAAATTTCCAAAAATTATATGACTTTCAAGTAATTAAAATCATCCCTTGTACAACCTGCATGTTATCTAAGTGGTAACATTCAAATAAGAATAAACATGTTATGATGCAATTCTTAGTATCTAAATGCACATAAAATAGACTCGATAATTTCAAATTCGTTTGATAAAAAGGACCTCAAGTCCTGCTCATGTAATCATCATGATGTCATCGAATGGACTCACATGTAAGATCCCCATTTACATGTCCATCGAATTTCACATATGCTTATAATTCTCTCGGTTTCATGTACACTGGTATATCAAATCTCTTTTCTTGATTTTCAAGTCAGTACTGATTGATCATCGATATCTGAATATTGTTTGGAGGTTCCATTTCTATTCATATAGGCCATCTATTTCAATTCAGATATCTATGCTATTTATGACATTCATTACTCCTCATGAGTACCAACTGTTGGATCTTGCCAATCCATTTATATTGTACTTAACATTGGAACTGTATTTTACTAAAATCATTAGTACAATTTGGCAAATTATCTCAATGTTCAACACATGTCATTCTATAACATATATGCAACTTTGTATGCCTCACAATATCGAATCATAGTGGGTCAACAATCAAATCATATAATTTTATGTTTGAACATATCTTGATATAGTAATATGAAGCTGAATATTTAGTTCGAGTTAGAACTTTCAGATGCATGGGGACCAATTCGCTCTACGAATTCAATTTTACCAGCTTCCTCATGTTCCTCCTCCCCTAAGCTGGGAAAAACTAGCCCATACTAGTAATACGGGCTCAAAATATAAATTTACATGCCCAGCTTAGATAATCATACATACAACCATCTACATGCTTCATGCATTTGTTCTTTGCGAAGAACGATATGATAGGGAGTCAATATATATATTTTGCATAGTTGGATTCGTATGTGCTGAAAATAAAATTTCCCTTAAATTGGAGATCATGGTTGTGGATTTTCAACCACTTATATACTAATAAATGACAACTTTTAAAGTTTGACTTTTGCTCATTTTAAGATCTCCACAATCATACTTCATCTCAATGTTGTGTATTGTCATAATAATAATTACAACATGAGAAATCTTTCAACACATAATCGCATGGAAACTCCAGGTTTCACAACAACTGGCAATTATGCCCGGATGACCTAATTTGTCACATCGAGATATCTCTCATAAATCACTTGAACTTGACCTTTATATAATGTGACATTTTGACACAATCGTTGTGCATTCATAATTGACAAAACTAACCATATCAATTCATTCAAGAATTTAGTCAATATGTGTTTTTCAGCACAGTTTTGTGAGAGTACAAACTCTTAACTGATAATGAAATTAACTATACACTTTTGTTATGTCTTCTAGACATAATCCATCTCTAGAGGATACATATATACACTTGTCCATTTGTAATATAATGATACTCTCAGATGCTCATTGCCTCATTAATATATTTACTAATTTTATATTTATAATCATATATCTATCTCATAAAATATAATAAACTTACTTATTACAACTTTTTAAGAAACGGAAAACAAAAGCAAAGGGTATAATTCAGTATATAATTGTGAACGGATCACTCTATGATACTTAACTAAAAAGATTCAAATACTTCCCTGAAAACTCAAATTCATTCATTCACTTGGGCTCCTTTGTGTTTGAATAGATGAAAGCGACTTTGGTTTCGGTTGGTACGGCGGCTAGCCAGCAATTTCTTTTTCTTCTCCTTTGGCTTCTGTTTGTACGTCTAGGGTTTTAACATCTTAGTTAATTAAACAGTTTCATACTAATAACGTGTTGATAAACAATAAAATATTAGTCCTTATAAAAATAAATTATCTAAAATTTCATAGATTACTTGGTTATGTATCATTTATTAAGTATAGTTACTCTTAAGCAATAGAGTACTCTCATGTGTCTCCTACATGCATGTTATAAAATATTCTTTAATAAATACCCTCTTAATAGAGAGTTGCCTAGAAAAGATAGCTTTTATCTGTATAAATCTTCTATTATAAGAGAGAATGTCTTAATTATTATTATTATTACCTAGACAATTAGCTTTGTACTAGAGGGAGAAAGAGATCCGCATTAAATTATTTAAAGAGATTCTTGTGCTTATAAAGAGAGTTTAATCTTATATTATAAATAAGAGAGTACAAGTATGAATTTATACAAAAGAAAGAAGTTTCTAGAAAGTCTGTAATAATTAGGTCTATAACAATCTAATGCAATATAATGTACATTGATAATTTATTTTATAACTGATTACACGTGTGAATTTTCAATCAACTTTTGTTAGCCTTTGATATTTCATTATTTTTCAAAAAAGAAAACATAACTGTGTACAAACTTTATGAAAGAAAAGACCACAAAAATATCTCTAAGGTTTCTTTTCTTTGAGATAATATCTCTAGGCTTTTGTAATAGATTTAGAATTTTATCTAGTTTCAATGAGGAATGTTTATTTCTTATAACTTCCATCATAACAAATAAAAAATTCATATAAATATAAGTTTTATGTTTATCTACTAGATAACTCCCTTTACAACAAACTAGTACTAACACGTGATAATACCACGATATAGTTTACTTTTTAATTATAAATAAAGAGGATAAAATAAATTAATCGAGTAACCAATCCACCTACCCAACCTAGTTTTCAATAACCCCACGATGATAGGTGATCACTCCAAAAAAACACAAAAATATTTAAGTCTTCAGAGTGACGGTATTATGAAGGGACTAAAAGAGACGGACAAACATTACAGTTATAACATGAAACATTAATACCTTTACAAAGAACATTAATTATATACATACACATAAAAATAATATATAAAGATTTACTCATAGAACATTAGTGATATTGTTTACAACATTATACATGAACTTAATAACATCAATCCGTCTCTTAGGTCTCTAACTAATGCACGTCTCTTCCAAAAATTTGTGCATAAATTATTATTTATCAAACATAATTTCACATGTTATGTTTGTTTTAAACCTATCCCCCTACCCCGACCCTCCATCCCCAATACACGTTAAGGATGAAGAAAGTAGAGAGACGACCGAAAAAGTTCTCCGGCCTAGAAAGTATATGCCAGAAAGTGGTAAGTATTTTCCCGCCTATAGAGTATCAGAACCCCCTCCCGAATTAAAAAAAATCTAAATTGTACTTGAAAATTTATAATTAATACAAGATGTTAGCTAAGAACCTGAAGCCACATGTTCTTAGTAAGCTTCAATACATGACACGAACTCCAAAGCTTCTTACATGAGTAGAGAGATGTGTGGACTATGTTATGCATGTTACCCTTGGGTATGATATGCAATATGTCTTTAAATATCCCTACGAAGAACAACAACCAATCCACCAAATGGTTTGTTTGATTCTCTACCATGTCGATCTCACATTATGTCGCTTAGATTGTGATTAAAAGCCTTTAAGAAAAATTATTATTAATGGGTGTCTCATCCAAATTATTAACTTTGTACTCTTCGAGGGGCCTGTAAGATTGCTACCTGGGGTTTCCGTACTACACATGGTAGTTTCATCGACCTGCAAAGGAATACTGAATATGGAGTACAATGCAACCAACAAGAAGAATTAGAGAAGCTATACCACACGATCTTGTTGATAGCCATCACATTATAAACTGTTATGATATATTACCTTGACTGGAATCTAAAGGGAAATTTGGTAAGTTCAGGAGGTGTGAGTACCATTCTATATATACAAACATTCACTCCAGTGTTTCCCTTGTATGATCTTTTCCTCAATAGCATGAAGTATCACTCAGTTTTTCTTCAATTTACAATTATGTTTCTCTTTCCACAATTCTTTATCTCTTTAAATTTTAATTATACTCACAACTTTATACCAATCAAATAACTTTAAAAACTATATATATATATATGTATAACCTTTTTTTCGCACCTTATATAACAATCCTATAAATTGTATAATACTTCAACTCTATTGAAAATATTATTTACGTTACTCTTTATCTCTCTTAATTTTCAATCATAACTTTATACCAATTAAATAACTTTAGAAACTATTATAAAAAACTTCTTCCTTTTCATACCTTATATAACAATCTTATAAATTGTAATACTTTAATTCTATAGACAATATTTTTTTAAAAATCAATTAAGTTATTATAAATTAATAATTTTTTTCGTTTAACTCATTTTTAACTTTATATATCGAATAGGTAGTAAATGTCTAACTATATCATATAAACATATTATTTTTCTAAGTCAAATAAAACACATTTACTATCTATATATCATATAAGTTATAACTACGCTATATTCCATCCAAGAGATTGAAAGTGAAATTTTTTTTTCTTATTTTCATTATCATATACTATGTAATACAATTATGAAGTCTGTACCCCTATACTCTCCCTCTCTCACAAAGTAAATCCATGCACTCTCTTTCACATAGGAAAATCCAAGCGCTAGAGTGGAACACAAATTTTTGTGAAAAACAATCAAATAAATATGAAAGTGTGATTATATGTTCTTTTCATGTATCTTAAATTGTGATGTAGTATATAGTTTGGGCTGGATGTTTTCTAATAAATAAAATAGAAGGAAGAAAATAATTTCCTTTTAAATAGGAGAAATAGAAGAATTTATTATTGAATGAAAAAAGTTGCATGCATGATTTATTTTTTCTACAAAATAGGATCGTTTAAAAATTAGTTGTTTAGACAAAGAATTTACCACATATAATTTTTCATGTAGCATGCTTATCCTTTTAGATAGTCCACAACTTTTAAATAATATATAGTTGAATTTACAAAATTTATCAAGGGACCGGGTTGAAATATAAACCCAAATCCCATATGTTCAAGATAAAAATAATAATAAATATTATACATACTCGAACTAATCTATTAGCCAGTTATTCCTTTGAAGTTACAAATTGTATAGTAATCAAGAATAATAAAGTTACAAATCGTATAGTAATCGAGAATTAGAGTAAATATATACACAAAACGCAACTGGCAATACAACATAATTCATGAATCAGTACTTCACTGGACTACAATAATATGTACTTTTCACTCGAGAAATAACGAAAACTAAACTACATACGATTATAGTTTTAAAGAACACTATCACACCTCTGACAAAAACAAGCAACATGAATATTCTATAATGTGTCCTATAAACGCGTCAAAACTCAAGTACATGTGTTGGAACCAGATCATGATCCGGGTCATATGGGTGTTCAGTAAATAATCTCTTTTTATTGTTTCCAAGTAAATATCTATGATTCTCTCCGGGGAGTGGGATGTTTCTCTCATTAGAATTTTTTAGAGAGAATGGTAGTTGAATGTTATGGGTTTTGTGGGAGGGTGTTGGTTTTTCTTCTTGGATATTTATATCAAAGTCACTCACCAGTTTATAGTGTTTTTTATCGGTTGATTATTATAAAATCGAATTTTCTTGTAGATTAGAAAATTTCTCATTTTACTATACTTACTCCCAACATGGGTTGTTTTCTGATTCTCCAGATCGCGATCTTATTCATAGACGTGTCCATAAGGATGAGATTATGGGGTTTTCCGTCGACCGTTGTTGTCCTTGTTATAATACGATTTTAGGGACTTTGAGGGTATGATTTTTCTCATATGTTATTCTAAATTGAGTTATACACCTGATTGCATGTGTTTTTTAATCTAACACATTTATAATATTTTGAATTTTTTCAGGCTTCGATGGGGTTGTTTTATACCCAAGACTTACCAGTTGGCTATTGTGTGATCAGATAATAAGAGTGATGACCTTAAGAGTGATGGCCTTAGTCCTGCATTCCATTTTTTTGGTATATATACGATAATAGATTTTCCTGCCTTCCTTCTTTTTGTATATGTACTTCCATTTTTGTACATGTACTATACTATATTTGTAGGGGAGATATTTCCCGAATTTTGTTAGGAAATGATACAAAGTAGATATGATTTGTGTACGCATGCTTTTAAGATGTTCTATCCAACTTGTTCGGCTTGGTGAATGTAACTCTTTAAGACAAAGATGTCAAGAATCAATTCTCTATGATGTCTTGATAATTTTGCATTGAAGATTGACAATAAAAGAATTTAAGAAAATAGAGATGTCTCACCCTGTCCAAGAGGTAGGGGAGGATGCAATATGCTTAAGAATTAAATGGGGCTGACAGGAGTATCATCCAAATGCCTATTTGAATATTATTTGCATATTTTGTGTTTGTTATAACATTTAAATGCCGATGATTGAAATGACTGTATAGTAACAACATTTTTCTCTACCTATATAACAAACCTATAATACCCTATCCAATAATAATTCTATATCAAACACAATTTTAACAATCCCACTACAATTCCGATCATTATTCAAGCATTTAAATCGGGACATTTAAGTCGCATGCCAATCAGCCCCATAATCATTCTCTAAAGAGACAATACAAGTGGCGCGCGCGCACACATATATATAAGTTTAAAAATAAATTCTAAATTCTTCGAAATATAAATCCATTATCTTGTTTAGGCTATAATTATACTTGTTTCGTACATGGGTCAAATTCCATATCTAAATCATGATGATTTTTAAGAAGACAGATTCTAATTTCAAAGTTGGATAAAATTTTAAATTTGTAAGTTCGGGGGTCGACTTATAAGGATCTCCAGATCTCCTAATCCACCTCCCGGCTCCCCCGTCAACGATCTCTTCCCCAGCAACTCCTCAAGCTCACAATTTACCACTTTTATGGTGTCCCTGGCATCGCTTCATCCCCGCAAAATCCTTTATCAGAAAGCATTACTCATACCAATTGTAAATGGCGTCAGACCCTTTTGCGACCTCGCCCCAATCAATCCCCAAGATTCACCATTACCTACACCCATCAGAAGAGTCTGCTTTTGGGTCTGTGATTCATACGACAACCAATCAAGAAGGCATAAGCCTGTTCTGGACTTACCCATTGGCCCTGATTACTTGACCCCAGAGCAGGCCATCACGGTGGTGGCTTATTTGGCCGATGATGCCGGTTCCATGGTGGCCTTGAGTTTCTTTCACTGGGCCATGGAGTTTCCCAAATACAGGTACTTTATGAGGTTTTACATAGTTTCAGCTACCTGTTTGATTAAAAATCGAAACTTTGAGAGAACCCATGAGGTTCTGCGTTGTATGTTGAATAATTTCGCTGAGATTGGCATGGTTAAGGAAGCTGTAGACATGGTGCTCGAATTGCGGAGCCAAGGTTTGGTTTTTACTGCTCATACTTTGAATGCTGTGTTGTCTGTGCTGAATAGGGATCTGCATTCTGTTGAGATGGCCGAGAATGTGTTTGATGATATGTGTGCGAAAGGGGTGATCCCGGATTCTTATAGTTTTAAGTATATGGTAATGGTGTATTGTAGAGCCGGGAATGTTTATGAATTGGACAGGTTGTTGAGTGGGATGTTGAGTAGAGGCTATCTTGTAGACAATGTTACTTGTACTTCGATTATCAAATTATACTGTGAGAAAGATTGGGTGAATAGAGTGTGGTTGATCTTTAACAAGATGGTTGAGATGGGGTTTGAACCAAATGAGATCAATTATACGTGCTTGATTAATGGAGTGAGCAACAGGGGAAGTGTTAAGCAAGCGTTTCAGCTGTTGGAGGAGATGGCTACGAAGGGTTTGAAGCCAAATGTGTATACTCATACCACATTGATTAATGGTCTTTGTAAGAAAGGTTGGACTGAGAAGGCATTTAGACTTTTTCTGAAACTTGTTAAGAGTGACAATTACAAGCCCACTGTACATACTTATACAGCCATGATTGGGGGATACTGCATGGAGGGGAAGATGAAACGGGCAGAGATGCTGCTGGTTAAGATGCGGGAACAAGGATTGATTCCTAACTTGCAGACGTATACTACTCTTATTGATGGCCATTGTAAGGCTGGGGATATTGACCGTGCATACGAGCTGATGGACTCAATGTATGAGGATGGTATAACCCCCAATATTTACACATACAACACGATTGTTGATTGTTTATGTAAGAACGGACAGTTCAAGGAAGCTCATAAGTTACTTAAGAAAAGCTACAAGGATGATGTGGAGGCTGATGAAGTAACTTATACCATTCTCATTCGTGAGAGGTGCAGGCAGGGTGATTTGCGGCAAGCTTTAGCCCTTCTTAGTAAGATGATTAAGTCAGGTATCAAGCTTGATATCCACACTTACACAACTTTAATCTTTGCACTCACAAGGCAAAGAAAGATGAGAGAATGTGAGAAATTGTTTGATGATGCTGTGAACATGGGCCTTGTTCCTACTACACAAACTTATACGTCTATGATTTGTGGCTACTGTCGGGATAGTAATATTGACATGGCAAGGAAAGTTTTCCAGAGGATGCTTGGTGATGGCTGTGTGCCTGATAGTTATGCTTATGGTGCCTTAATAAGTGGGCTTTGCAAGGAATCCAAGTTGGATGAGGCTAGGTTACTTTATGAAGAAATGGTTGATAGGAGTATCTCCCCTTGTGAAGTTACACGGAGCACAATAGCTTATGAGTTTTGCAAGGAGGACAAACTTTCCATTGCAGTGGATCTTTTAGATAGATTAGAGAAGAAGCAGTGGATTCGCACTGTTAGTACCTTGATCAGAAAGCTTTGTTGTGAGAAGAAAGTAGACATGGCTGTGGAATTTATTGGTAAATTGTTGGATGTGAACCAGACTTTGGACCATATAACTCTTGCAGCATTCAAGACTGCATGTTACGACAGCAACAATCATTCACTTGTTTCTGATATCTCTCAGAGGATATCAAAAGCTAATGGTTAGAATGATCTTGCAATTAATCTGGTTTTATTGTTGTGATTACCAATTAATTAGATATCCCTTTAAGAGTTCCAAGCATGTTCCCCAATAGTTTCATCTACATATAGAGTACTTTCATGTCCCAAGCAAATTATTTACTCTCATATATATGATCTTTATAGTTCAGAAGTTCTCTAATTTCAGTTAGCTTGTTACTGAACTTAAGAAGCTTACATTATAAAAATTCATGCAGGAATCTCTTTTACGCGAGATGAGGACATTCATGAACCGCACAACGATGCAGAAGTGATTTAGTGGCACATTGTGTCTTTATCAACACACAGTCATCTCTGGCTAGAGAATTCTGCCTTCCACCACCACGAAGGTAAAGTTGGTGTCATCCCAAGTTGTTCTCAGTCCAGAACTGAAGTCTTCTATCTATCTATCTATATATATATTTGTGTGTGTGTGTGTGCGTGTGCGTGTGCCTGCAAATGTGTTGGATAAGCAGATTCATCCTTGTGGTAGGTGAAAGTGTGTGAAATCATGTATACTGTGCTTTTCATATATTGAGTTCTATTCTTAGATGTTCACGAAACAAATTTATTTTCTCTTTTCAATGGAGTTTGATTTGTATGCCATCATACTTTGCAGCTTCAATAGAGATTTGAGGACTATATGTAGCTTCACCAGTGTCCCAAATATGTAATAAATTATGTTTTAGATAACCATAATTTTATATACCCTCTGTGATATTAAGACCTTATAATTGTAAAAATGTAATCTTGTGTTGTTTTTGTTGCTTCTGCAGGTGCGATACTCAAAGATGAGATATATGCCGTCTTTGGCTATCCGAAGTACATAACTCAATGTGGCATGACCATGCTCTTGATCTCTGATTCTTTCAGTGAGTGCTCTTTTTATTCTCGTCTTGCTGTAACTAATTTCACATGAATTTAGCATCTGACAGTAACAATATTGACAAACTACTGCATCTGCTATTATGTTTGTATAGTAGATGTTAGATGAGAATAGAGCTCAATAAAATGTTGAAATGAGAATGGTAAAATATCAGATCCTGAAAGTTGATGATGATCCTTACTGCACGACATGTTGAAATTGTATGAGTAATACTCAAGTATTAGCCCTACTTTTGTAACCTTGATCTGGTCCAGAAGAAGTACATAAGTGTTCAGTGTTGACCGCTAACATGAGTTTGTCCAGCTTCTTTAGCCTTTATTTAAAACCTCAGACTTACATATGGTGCCATTTAACTTGGAAAGTTTTTGTATTTAACTTGGTGTGATTCCATTATTCATTATTACTCCATCTAGTTGTACTTAGTTAAGCCATAGGAAAATGCAGTGACGGCGCATATGTATTTCAGTTTCAGGATTCATAATTGCATCTGTGGATGCTAGCAGCTTATGAAAACCAGTTTTTCCGTTTCAGGAAATCTCCAAGTGCTTGGTTTGTATCAAAAGGCTTCTGATATGCATCAAGATGGCAGAGCCTTTTCTCATCTACCTCACTATCTCAGCACTTCCTAATTGTTCAATGGGATCTGTTCGATTCGACAATCTACTTCACTGATCACTGGTCCTAATTGTCTTGAAGCTGTGCTTGGCAAAAATTTTGTTTGACAGGGCTGGATTTTGATGGAATTCAATGGGAAGTGTTGTAAGCAAAAGATATGCAATGCTTCTTCCTGTGTCTCGATCCGTCTCTAGATCAGCATGATGGAAATTGTACAGTAGATGAAGATGAAACATTGAAAGAGACAATTTGAGGTGAGCTCAGTAATGTCGTCAGTAGAGTCTGTACAATAATTTGGTCATAGCCGCCACAGAGGAAATATGTTATTTGGTCAATTGCCGCCATGTAGGAATTGTGATATATCATGTATACCTCTGTTCTCCATCAAATATTATATATTTAATTTGTACTTAGGTATAATTCTTTTTAAATGAAATGGCCAAGTATGTAATTAAATGCCCATGCGACTAGAACATGAAAATGTAGCAATACTCACTGTGGCGGCTGCAAAATTCTGTTTCTAGGGATCGATTCAGTTCGCCCCCAAAACATTCTGTTGCAATGAATTTTTGGCGTAAAATTGTGTTCCTCCGTCCTGCCAAATTTCATACATTTGTTAATTTTAACTGTCCTATCAAATTTTATATATTATTTAGAAAAATAAAATTACCCTATCATTAATAAATAATAAACAATCTTAACTTTATATAAAAATTACATATTTTGTCACTACAAGTACACTATTTTCCATCTTCTTCATTTTGTATTATTATTTTAATTTTTCGTATAAAATTATACACCAACTTGTATGAAGTTTGATGGTGGGTTGCGGAGTACTCCAAAATAGAACCCAGTCCTTTGAATACTGGTTCATCGCCTATGACCAAAATTTGAAGGTTAACAATCACCCAAGAGCAGATGAGAAGAAATCCACTGCTCAGTTACAGGCATGATGAATGCCAAAAGGAATAAAAGTAGAAAGGGGAATTTATAGTTTAATACTCCACTATAAATGTTAAGCCTTATTGTGTCTATATATTTTTTCTCTCAAATAATTCTCCACCTTCACCAATAAAAAAGAAAAAGATGATAATTATGGTTTCTGCATTCAGAAGCATCCTAAAGTTAAAGGCAATCTTTAAATATGTAGAAGACAAATATGGCATAGACCAGAATGCACTAAAGATGGAATTTCTGGCCCATAAGTTTTTCCTTATTCATGTTTGGTTGGAGTTTGAATTGAGTGAGATTCTCATCAATTGTCCTACCTCCACCTCTTAATCCTACAAATAATTTTAAACCAATCACGTAATATTAAAATCATACACACCAAATAACTATTATAAAACCTATATTATATGAAGTAAAAACTTAAAACAGAAAGCAGCCTCATATGATTATATTAAATCCAAGAGTCTATCATTATTACTAGCACCAACTTCATCAAAGTTCACACCCTGAGCAGAGCTATAAGAGAAGGTTTATGATCTTCTCAATTCTCAAACTCCATACACCAGCTACTACTGTATACACTTCATTTGGGATCAAGAAACAGGGACTCTCAAACTCCCACCAAGCTCCAATCAAGGTTAAGTATCCAACTTTCTTTCCATCTAGTAATTTCAGTCTCTTTTTCTGATCTTAACTGTTGTTTCTCTTGCCTAGTACTGATCTTTGTTTGCATGAGCTCTGTTAGTTGCACTCTGACTGTTACTTATTGGATGCACTTCTAGTATAAAGTTTCGATTTTTACGTGCTCGATTAATTCTTGAATATTCAAACGAGTAGTAAAATTTAAATTTTGGGTTCTTTTAGATTCATCTTAGCTGTATGATTATGAATCATATGAAACAAGAACTGTATATTTTAATGATGATAGGTTCTAATGTTGAGCTGTGCTAGAATGATTAAATTTTATATATAAAGTCAAATGTCACCTTGAGCTGTCATAATCATGTAGTATGTATGTAAACTTGAAGTAATGTGTTGTTAAAATGTGTTGTTAATAGTTACTGAAACTACTGTGGTCATCAGAACGTTTTTCGAATGGCTCGATCTTCTCTGGATGAGATGTCAGGCACTGGTGCGTTTGTGAGAACTCCTTCGACTTTTCGTAATTCCATCTTGAGGGATCCCAATTCGCAGTTCCCAGCAGAAGCTGGGAGGTACCATTTGTATGTGTCATACGCTTGCCCTTGGGCGTCCAGGTGCCTTGCGTACCTCCAGATCAAAGGACTCGATAAAGCAATCAGTTTCACTGTGAGTTAGGCACCTTAATATTCAAGCTCTCCAGATAAAATTGTTGTATAGCTCATGACTTTAATTTTACTATTCTGTTCATCTGTCAGTCAGTTAAACCCATATGGGGAAGGACGAAGGATACTGATGAGCACATGGGTTGGGTTTTTCCTGCTTCGAATGAAGAGGAGCCAGGAGCTGAACAAGATCCGTTAAATGGAGCAAAGAGCGTAAGAGAGTTATATGAAATTGCAAGTGAAAATTACTCGGGCAAATACACCGTCCCTGTGAGTGCTTATACTGATGTTTTCCCCATTAGGTATTTCATCTGCTGTGTTATATTCTGAGTGTGATAACTCTGTCTCTTGTTTGTAGGTTCTTTGGGATAAGAAGCTGAAAACGATTGTGAATAATGAGAGCGAAGAGATCATCCGTATGTTCAATACAGAGTTCAACGAAATTGCAGAAAATGCTGCAGTGGACCTCTACCCTCCTAGCTTGCAAGCTCAAATCAATGAAGTAAATGGTTGGGTATATGATGCAATCAATAATGGTGTCTATAAATGTGGATTTGCCAAGAAGCAGGAACCTTACGATGAGGTGAATCTTTGAAGAATTTCCTCTCTTGGCTTATTGCGTCTTTCCCAGTTTGATATAGACAACTGATGCAATTATCTGTTTTTGCAGGCGGTAACGAAGCTATATGAAGCTCTAGACAAATGCGAGGATATACTGAGCAAGCAGCGATATTTATGTGGGGAGACTCTGACTGAAGCAGATATTCGCCTGTTTGTCACCCTTATACGATTTGATGAGGTGTATGCAGTTCATTTCAAATGCAACAAGAAGTTACTACGCGAGTATCCCAACGTGTTCAACTACACGAAAGACATATACCAAGTCCCCGGAGTAAGTCACACAGTGAACATGCAACACATCAAGAAGCATTACTATGGAAGCCATCCGTCTATCAACCCTTTCGGGATAATCCCTCATGGTCCAGATATCGACTACTCTGCTCCACATGACCGCAATAGGTTCTCCAAGTAGGCCGCCACATAAGGCCAGAAGTAACTTCAAATATTTCGTACTCTCCCATCTTTCAACTTTGTTTTTGAGAAAAAATAAAAGTGTGCAAGAAGCCAGTATGTTCAGTTGAGTTTTTCCTTTTGTTTTACACTCTGCTGTACTGGAACCTTTTGTGAAGAAATTTGCAAGATCTGCTGTTATTACCTTTGTCCTTTCTCCTGAATTACGGTTTCTATATAACTTATTTCGAGATATAACCATGTTGCCGATATTATTAATAAAAACGTTTACGTGGTTACACAGATGTTTTATCATTCACGAAGAAAACATATACGTTTTCTTACAATATAAATCGTTTTGATTAATATCAACTGCCACCGTATCTCCGAATGTCAAATTACATTATACAAAATTGAGAATCTACAGATTACAAGAAACATGTAGAAATGAAAAACAAATCCCTAAAATAGGTAGCTAGGGTTGGATTTGATGTTGGGAGAGACAGGTGGAGAGAGCGAGCTGAGCTTGTTGGCACTGGCGGCGTTTAAGGGCGGTGCCGCCACTGGAGCAGAGGTCTTTAACAGCGTCGCATTCTTGGGGGCAGGAGAAGGTGACTAAGCATTCAGCGAGAGATCGATTGAGATGGCTGCAGGCTGTATCTCGAGAGAATCCGGCAGGGATTCGCCGATGACAATCGGATAATGCTTGGTAAAGACGATCGCACCTCTTAAATGGCGGTGGCAGTTGATGGTCGCTCATAGAGACGTCGTTTTGGTGCTTTCTTTGGGTGGTTCCGGCAACTTTTACCGGTGAAAGATAGAGATACGCTATTTAAGCGTGCTCCCACCGTCGGTGATTGTTGTTTCAGATTATGTATTGTGTTCGCTAGGAGTGAAAAATAATATTAGAATACAATTGATTTTGAACCACATATTATGTGGATTCGTAAAATAATTTTTCATTTTGAACTTACCACCAAAGTGATATAATTTTTCGTTTATGAAAATAATATTAGAATACAACATATTTTAAATCATATATTATAGAGTCCGTATGTACTTTTTTTAATCTCAAACTCATTCTTAACCACATACTACATATTTTATTGGGAAAATTACAAATACTACCCCTTGAATTTGGCCACTTTTCACTTTAGTACCTGGATCTCAAACTATTACAGAATCGTTCGACAATTTGTACTAAACAATTTGGAAAATTACAAATTCGTTCAAAAGTCAATGGAAGTGGTGAGAAAGTGATGACATGGTGTTGATGTGGAGGGATAAGTTTGAGTTATTAACGAAAATGTCATCCACTATTTTCATTTTTACTTTTTTTTTATTTGATTTAATCCTTTTTCTTTTCTTTTTCCTTTTTCTTTCTTCTCATGGAAGCTCCATTCATGAAAGCTCCTGCTGCTCCAGTCACCACCACCCGCCACCACCCTCTACCTTCACCCACCACCGCGGGCCTTATTTCTTCCACCACCCCCCACCTTCACCCGCCACCGCACCCTTTTTCTTCCACCACCGCGAGATCCGCCTGCCACCACCAGTCCACCCTCCACCGGCTACTACTCCATACGGCCATACCACTACTCCAAAACTTTCTTCTTCTTCTCTACTACTGCACTCAAATCCAACTCTCTAATTCTTCCTCAAATTCCCCATTACACCTCTTCAATCATTCACCTAGACCAAATTAAAAACCCCATTTCCACAACCTACGAATTCCAATTAACCACAAGTGTACCAATTCGATTTACCAGGAAACAATAGAGACTATTGAATACGAAACAGAAGCTGAAACTGAACTTGAACACAACAGCTCCACAGACGAAAACGAAGAGCAAGCCGTAGAGAATGGCCAGGCGAGCTTGCCGTCGTTGGTGTTGCAGAGGCGGAGGTACCATAAGCAGTATCCAGGTGAGAAGCAAGGTATTGGACCTGGAGTATGAAAGCTTGAGCTTCCATCTTCCATGGAAGCTCCATCTCCATGAAAGAAGAAGAAGAATTTTTTTTAAAATTTTTTTTCACTTTTCTTTATTCATACAAAACGGAAATTCCACGTAGAGTGAGGAAAAGCTGACCCTGGCAGGTCAATGGGAGATGGGTTTTTGGGTTTATCTGTAATTGTTTGAGATCGAGGGGCTAAAGTGAAATTGACAAATTTTTAAGGGGTAGTTTTTTTGTAATTCACCCTATTTTATTAAAAATTATGCATTTAAGATATGTTTCATTTTAAATGGGATGGAAGGAATATGTTGGAAGAATAGAATTGAAAAATCAACAGTTTACTACCATATGTTCTTTTCTCTTTCAATTTAGTATATTAACTTTGAACAAGTTTACTGAGAGAAACTTAAGTTTACATGAACATACCGATGTTATTAATTGAAATGTAGATGTTTTCGATGTTAATGTTTTTCATATTCGCAAATAAATGAATTTCGTTAAAAACGTAGACATTTTAAGTGATAATACAAATAAGTTTTTAAAAGATATAACTCGTCTAGAGATGGGTTAGGCACCATTCTCTATATTTTCAAACTGTCAAAATCATTTAGTTTAATTAAGATTCATTCAATTCAGTTTAGCTCTATTTAAATATTATATTAATATATAATAATTCAGTTGAAATCACTTTAACTCAGAATTTTACTTGTCTAGTGATGATTTCTTAAAAGACTGTGTGAACTATGGGGTGCTGTTAAACGCAACACGTTTTCGGCTAAACGCAACACAAATATTTTATAACTTGATGAAAATGTCCTTAGTTAAAAAATGATATTCTAAAAAATGAAAAACCTAACGAACTTGTATTTTCAAACACGTGAACACTTTGCAAACATGTACGGGAACAAAATAACAACACTAAACATAAATCGAAAAAAAAATTAAAATGTATTTTATGTTATGAAATTATTTCGGTTATATTTTGAACATATGGGTTTTGAAAAATATAAAACGAATTTATAAAAAAAATATTAAAATTTCAGAATTATGATATGGCCGGTTCTAAAGGAACGGCCGGTTTAAGAACCGACCATATAAAACCGGCCATTTTGTGATACGGCCGTGTTTAGAACCAGCCATTTCGTGATTCTGCATTTTAACACATGCAGAATCACGCATTGGCCGGTTTTAAACCCGGTCATATACGTAAACGACCGGCTTTATAACCGGCCATGTCATGAAATGGCCGGTTTTAAAACCGGCCAGTTCTTTATTGTGCAGCTTTTTTTTTTTAAATTTGTATGTTTGTATGTTTGTTATATGGTAATTTAAAATTGCATTTGAATTTGAAATTTGAATAAGGATACGAGCTTGAATTAGAAAATCTTACATTGATAACTTCTTCAAATTTAATGCAATACGACTAGAATATCAAATACCATACTAATATGATTTGACCTGAAAGACTACTTAATTGGAAAAGAAATCTTGCAAGTATTCACAAACTTGATCAACAACCGCTAATATGTCTTCTATCTGCATATACTGCCGGTTTAGCTGTCAAACATGTCAGTCAACTGTCGGGATCAGACAGTCTGACCTCGATGGTTGAATGGTCGGTCACACCGACCTTGACGGTCAGTTTGACTGGTTCGCGCCAGCTGGCGCAAAATTCGGCGCGCCAGAAGCACCTCTGACGCGCCTAGTAGCGCGCCAACCCGCCAAAGGCACGCTGGCGCGTGCGCCAGCTCCAATGGCGCACATTTTCGCCATTTCGAACTTACATGTACCATTTTTCAAAAAAAACCCTCCATACTTCTATTTAAGAAATCTTGTCCAATCCATTTTTCAAAACACTCCATTCCACTTCTCCAACAAATCTTATACACTCCATTCCCAAACACTAAAACCTTATACGTATAATATGAGCGAAATTATCTTGCCCATTTCAAGTGAAGATCGTGGAGAAGAAACCGAACGAGTGGAGAGTTGATGTGCAGAAGAATCGTGAAAGACACAATCATGAACTCAGGAAATACCCCAATTGGCTCACTTCGAAGTTGACCGACGAAGAACGCATGCGAGTAATAAAGATGTTGCGTTCCAAAAAATTGCCAAGAGATACACTTGTTCAGCTTAAGGTTGAATTCGAAACCAACTACAGTGGGTTACGACACATATACAATGCCGATCAGAAAGCTCAACGGGAGGAGAGGGTGAAATGGACCCAATGGAATACTTTCAGTATTTGTTACGACAACATAGCTACATATATTCTGCCATCAAACACACAGGTACTGATATAATGCCTTTTTTTTTAGCTCATCCTAACACAAAGTCATTATTGCAGTTGTTCCATCAAGTTGTCCTCATGGATGCCACGTACAAGACTAATATGTACAACCTGCCCTTTGTAGAAGTGATTGGCATCTCACCGACAGGACAAAACTATCACATCGCTTTCTTCTTCATCTCAAACGAGAAGACATCAAGTTACAATTGGGGGCTTACACGGCTGCGAGCATTGTTCACCGAATGTGGTGTCTTACCGGGGGTATTTGTTACGGATAGAGAGTTGGCTGCAATGCGTGCCATTGATGAGGTATATCCAGAATCAAAACACCTACAATGCTGGAGGCATATAGGTAAGGCTATTTTGAAGTGTTTAGCAGGTTTACTAATTAACTGCCAATGTTGCCAAGAGATATGAACGTTCGGTGATGAGAAAATGGAACGCTATTGTTTTCGCAAGAACTCCGGAGCTATATGAGCAGGCTGTTGCCAAATGGTAGAGGCATGAGGGGAGAATCAACCTCAGTTCATCGACTACTTGCATAGAACATGGTTGGACCCATACCGCACTAGATTTGTACACACTTGGACGAAAGACATCATGCACTATGGTTGTGACACGACCAACATGTAATTCAATTTCGTTACTATATTTATTTGTTAACTACATTTATTTCATAATGTACTACTATAGTCGTGGTCAGTGGTTTATGCTTCACGTACTAACATTCAACAATGTAATTGCAGGGTTGATTCAACAATGTAATTGCAGGGTCGAAGGAACGCATGCCAGGTACAAGACATGGTTGGGAACTTCAAACTCGAAATTTCACCGGGGATTCCCAAAACTGCATAAACTACTTCAAATGCATTACGATGCACACTGAGTTTGAGAAATCGCACACGAAGCATCCACATCTTCCGTTTCGTGGAATATATGGCATGCCTGGAGGTGTAGTTGCTATAAGCAAGATGGTCCATGAAAGATCTTACGTTGATGCCGGTGAATGTGATCACGCATTGCGTACCAGCTGTGGACTACCATGGACGTGCAAGCAACAAGAAATAAGTGTGAAAACGAGGCGAATCAATCCCAACACAGATATTCACGTCATATGGAGTACACTTCATTTGGGAGAACCATATCAGACAAGGCAACAAAATGTACGGGACCAGTTTGACAGTTGGGAAAGGGAATGTACTGAGTCTGTAGCGGAGGCGAAACTTAGGTCATACTACGAAAATGAGAGCAGTTCATACACGTACCTGGAGGAGCCACCAATCAGATACAGAAAGATAGCAGGCAGAAATCCTAGAGCAACTGGTGAAAGGATCTCGTCGAGTTGGGAAGATCAAACCGGTAGGCAATCCCAAAGAAGTGCCTCCACAAACAATACAAGCACGAATGCAAGTACATGTAGCACTAGGGTCTTTCACATACTTGCCATTGAAATGTCGTACGGACAGGAATCAGCTTCCCCGGACCCCCCAACGGTAGATCAAGAGTGAACAGTCGCGTTTTCCCAAAATCATTGGTTCAGACTCCGCATTGGCCGAGAAAGTACACTTCCACCACTGTGGCCAAACTGGGAGTATGTAACTGGGTAAGAACAATGCATTGGCAACAACATTATGTTGATCGACTACGTCAGTGGTTTACGTTGTAGTCAATTAATTTTAGAAAATTGTTAGCTTTTGACTAATGTTCTGTTGCAATATTAGACAGATTGAAATTTCATGTTCTGAAAAATAATATTTCCTCTGCGTTTATTTTTCCATAAATAAAAAAAATCGACTAGGAAGAACTAACCGGTTTTAAAACCGGCCATTTAATGAAGTTGTCGGTTTTTTAAAACCGGCCATTTGACGATGTGGTCGGTTTTAGAACCGGTCGTCTGACGAAGTAGCCGGTTTTAAAACCGGCTAGTTCATGTTTCACTTCTACAATTTTAAAAATAATAAAAAATAAAAAATTAACTCATTAAAAAAAAATTTAAAAATGTTGAACTAGCCGGTTCAGCTACCGACCTCTTAAAGATATGGCCGGTTTTAAAACCGACCATCATTTCCGGATTTCTTCATTTTCTTCCAATTCCTTCGTTAATATTTATAAATATTATTATAACAGATATGTTTTTCAAAAAAATAAAATTAATAAAATTTTTGATTTTTTTACTGTTATTATTTAGTGTTCAATTTTAATATTACTGAGTTTCAATAAATGAAGTTTTTCAATTCTTCAATTAATTTATAAGTGTGTGTTTAACTAGAGACATTTACGTTAAGTTAGAAAAATTTTGTGTTGCATTTAGCCGAGTGTTACGGTTAACATTGGTTACCTGACACCCAATTTATATAATAATCTCCCGTAACTAATTTATTTTTACTACTAGACTGGAGAAAAAGAAACGAAGATTGCAGTGGTGAGTGGTAAAGGAGGAGTTGTTAGCTCTGAAAGTGAACCACCACCAAATCAATGCAGGTCCTCTCCGTAGCGCCACCTGGTTCTTGCACTTCCACCCTGATCCATTCGCATCCCAGGCAGGTTCATAACATAACTTCGACTTCTCTCTCGCACTTGCTTCCTTTATCTTGTTTTTCGTCTCTTTCATTGTTTCGCTGCTGCTCCTATTGCTTGCTTATTTCAGCACCAAAATGAAGTGCCTTTGCGGCAACCCAAAACGCCCAATTTTAATTTGCGACAGAAAACAGAAAAGGGCCCTAAATCGGAATTGAAGTTGCTCAAGTTCTTGGCTCCAGCAGCTATGGCTCTCGTTCTTACCTTATCCCCTATCTGCAATCCACCTGGTTAGTTTTGCACATTTCATCTGATTGTCTCTCCTTGTATTTTATTTTATTTCATTACATTTACGATCTTTGATCGATTAGATTCACCAAATTGTTGCGAATTTTGCCATGATTGATGGTGGATTTACCTTATATTGGTTGGAGTTTTTAAATTGTGTGTTTATCAGTAACTCTAGCTAGCATGAGTTCTTAGAAATGGCTGCCAAATGGAATCACATTGTTTACACTTTACACACTGGTGTTCCGAAGCTTGTGTGTTTCCATTAGGGGTGTCACCGAGTTGATCTTAGACCTTAATGCTCGTGTCTGTGGAGTTTCACAATTAAGAGGTTGAATTCAAGCTGGCTAGCATCAAACTTGGTCATAAGATTTTTTGATGAGCCGAGCTTTCTCATGAGTTGCTCATCAAGAATTTGATTTATTAACACCCCTAGTTTCCATGAATGTGTCGGCTATCAGTGTAATGAGTCTAATCCCTTTATGGCTAGTTCCCTTGTTCTGTTTCGCCACTTGCTTTTGGGATAGAAAGGAAACCAATTCCGTGCTGGCAAGAGTTAACAAGCAAATGTTCTTACTTGATGGAGTATAATCTTGTAGTCCCAGAAAAAAAGTTTTACTTTACTTAACTCCTCAAGGTGCTGCTTTTGGTTGCAAAATGTTGTTCTTTGAGGTTTAAATGAGGAAGATGTATCGTTTCACTTATTTCTTACACAATTTTTGTGATAAAATGATACAGAAGAAACAAGAATTAGGTTATGTACAATTTACATCTGCAATATGAAATGTCTTTGATTTTCTTTCGTTCAGTTTCACTTGCACAAACAATTGATGTTCAGAAAGGGGCGAACTTGTTTCGACGAACCTGCATTGGATGCCATGATACTGGGGGAAACATCATACAGCCTGTGAGTTTACTCTTGGACACTTCCCCCAGGCCCCAACTACATTGTCGATACCGTCATATGCAGTTTTTTCTAACTTTATGAATGTTCATTTCCAGGGTGCAACACTCTTCTTGAAAGATTTGCAAAGGTAATGCATTTTAGATTTGCATTTTAACTTTTGCAGCATTCTTTTAGACATTAGCATAAATGCATAATCATACATCAAGTGGACTTCAAAATGAAATTTTGATGCCATAGAGGCATAGAGCCATAGACTATCAGATTCTAGCCAAGCCGACATCAAGTCTGGTATTAGATATACTAGTCCTAGCTTAGTACTCCTTTCATAAGTTAGATGCAGTCTTTTCTGCTGAATTAGTTAAATTGAGATCATAAATCTGAATGTGGCAACTTAAAAGTGAGTTCTACTTGGTGCAGAAATGGAATTGATACTGAAGAGGAAATATATAAAGTCACCTACTATGGAAAAGGACGAATGCCTGTAAGTTTCTGAACGAGCAGAATCTATATCTTGAGTAAATAAATGGTTTATCATGACATCTCCTTGTTTATGAAGGGATTCGGTGTAAATTGCACACCGAGAGGTCAGTGCACATTTGGACCACGACTTAGTGAAGATGAGATCAAAGTGCTGGCCGAATTTGTGAAGTCACAAGCTGATCATGACTGGCCTGCCATAGTAACTACTGACACGGAGTAGTTTTTCCATTTTCACACGGAGGAGCATCAAGCAAGCAAGACGGTAACTCAGTTTAAAGTTAAACCGCTGATTTTCGTAGTTCACTCGTTTGTATAATATGAATGGAGGAAAGTGAGACACAAGATCTCCTAGATCTTGTCGCTGGAAATGGAAAATATAAGAGAATCAATCCATGTGTAGACGACACAGAAGTGCTGAAGGTACAAAGGCTACAAGTTGAATCAATACAATTGTGAGAATTTGACTTAACACTGCATTGAAAATCATTTGCCAGCTTTTCTTACAGTGTACTAGCCTGTTTGGATTTGGAATCTTCTACTACTGTGAACATTGCCTATATAATACCCAGAAAGGAAAAAAAGATGTATAAACATACCTGGAAAGGGAAAAAGATGTATAAATTTAACATGCCTAGAAAGGAAAAATATATAACCTAAAAAGATTAAAATTATTGTACGCATAAGAAAACGAGCTGATAAAGTGATCTACGACATCCTCCACAAAGACGTGCACAGTTAAGGAACTTTTAATGGGGGCGACCACTAGTACTCCTCACTAGAAGGGAAAATTTAACTATAATTAATCTTCAGTATTGTTGATAACATTTGACATAAACGACAAATATTTCGGATCACGAACATTTTGATTACAATATCATCACTGAACCAGACACAAGTGGGACTAAAGACAGAAAGAAAATGTGAACAAAATTTTGAGGTAGAGAAATAAGAAAGGGTTATCTTGAAATTAAGTCTGCAATAAACCACCACCAAATCATAATCACATGAAGATGCTAACATGTTTAAGCTAAATTACAAAGCAAAACCATGTGACTTCATTTCCATCAAGTAATTAATCAATGAAGTATGCACAACAACAAATTTTTTATTTAATTTTGTAAACAAAACTCTCCCCCTCACATACTAACAAGGTTTATTTTTCAGTCCGTCTTTAATCTCATATATTATAAAAAAAACACGAATTATATTTCGATATAGTAAGTTCTGGCTTAATCATTTTGACTAAACATTTCACATATAATCGAGAAAAATTTAGAGCCAAAGACGGAACGAAAGGCAAAGTCGAATATTGCTATATATGACGACGACGGGAGTATCTACAAAATAAATAAGCGTGGTTTTGGTGGTCCGTTAGGTGCCTTGGGGCTGCTGGCGAATAAAGAGCCTGCAGGAGGCAATGTCGTTGTTGAGTTTGTCAATCATGGGATGACAGACAAGTATGAGAAGAACTATTCATAGCAGCTAAGGACAATTTTCTGCAACTATCTTTCATCTCACTTTTGTCTTTAATTTACTACTTTATATATTCATTCTTTATACTCTTCACATTTTGTTACTACTATTATTTTGTCACATCTTTCTGATTAGATGCTCATCAAAGTTATTGGGACATATACTTAGATTCTTCTGGCTTTCTGCAGTGCTTCTTGAACTTAAACACCAAAAGATACTTATAATGATTATAGATTAATCTGATTCAAAAAACCACCAAGTACGGAGTAAATACGTGCCAAGCATCTAATAGGTCGAAACACGGTGAGGGCAATGCGAAATTCATAAGGGAAAAAGGACTGATTTGCTGGTTGAAAGTGTGATTGAAAGCAACAAGTTATAAGGCAAAAAAAATGCAGCTGCTATGAAAGGAGCTTGTAGCAATAAAATCTGCCCATGTGAGTTTTCACACAACAAAACCATGCGCCGCTCAAATTACACTCTGTCTGTCCTCAAAAGTCTGCATCAATTAAATCACAAAAATTCATTGCTTTTATCTACTTTGAGCTAATCTTAGCCCCTACTATTCATATCTCACCTAAAACTACAATTAACCACTACTCACTTTTACTTGCTTTGAATAACACTCAGATGCAACTCTTCGGGCACGAACAGTGTAAACCGTACCTAATGCGACACGCTCCAGTGACTTGTAGCTGTTGGTGGTACAGTAAACCACATGTTAGTATGAGTATGAGTATGAGTCCAAGTCCACACCAATGAGTATTAAATAATTTTGTGTACTCAAGTTAGGCAGTAGTTATGATGCCTTGTAAGTAGTTTAATGTATAATAGTGATAAAAACATAATGGAGCAAACACAATTAAAAATGGTAATGGGGGTTGAGAACATGACTAGTAGTGGTCCTGTGCATGTTAGCAAGTATAGGTGAGTAGCTCCAATTGCAGTAAAGATTTTCCATATCCTATTTGAAGGGAGATGAAGAAACAACATATCCAGTCTGTATCTAACAACCAATCCTACCTAGCTAGCTCTACATATACATACATAAATACCCCAACTTAGCTGCTTACTTCTATATAACAAACAGCATATCATCAGACCTTTTCCCAATCAGGGCACACCATATGTTGTAGATGTTCTATTTCTTTCTGTATGTGTCTGCTCACTGTTGTTGGCTTGAGAGGTTGAAGCTGCCAGCATGATCTGATTACAGAGACTATTCATGGGATTGGATTTCAAGAAATGGTTAGTTTCTTGAATCAGGTCATCTAGCAGCTTCAATCACTCTCCAACAGTACCTATCGATAAAAGACGAATTTCTTGAACAGTTTGTTCAGTCCCGGTAAGCGGTATGTTCTTCATAAGCTATGTTATGTTCTTTTTTTCCTATAAATTCTCTTGAAAAACTTGACTGCTTGCTGTTCATAATCTGATTAGCTGAAATTGCAGTTATTCAAAGTTATGTAATTCTTGCTTCAAGTTTGAACCTTAATATGATTACTTACAGATACAGACTTAGTTTTCACATGCATAGAATTCAAGTATCCAACACTGTTCATGTAAGCAATGTTAGTCCTTGTTAATGACAGCTAAAGCATCTCAAATTGTATCCTAATTGAGTCATTAGACATTGAGATACACAGTATGAATTAACTTCTCTTTTAATCAAATTACTTAAATAGTATGTATCAGAAGCATTAGCACATGCAGACTACAGAAGCATTAACTTTACTAATTAATTTGTTTTGCTGCAATGAATGTGTTATGTATATTGTACCGAGCTCTTTAACATGTAAAAGACAAGTGCCCTTAGTTTTTAAATCAATTTATAGGCTGCTTCATATTTACTTCTTCATTAGTGCACATTATTGATTAGTTTCTTAAAAGGTAGTTTAATTTACCTCTACATATATACTCAGTCATTTTATTCTATTAATATTCCACATTTTATTCACGAGTTTCACCAACCCAAAAAGTAAAAACGATTTCAAATGAGTAACATTACATGTTCTACACAATATATAACGATTTGTATAATACGAATAAACTATGCCCTTTCTTGGTTCGGGTACCATTTTCCTATAGGATCGATTTCATAATAAGCTATAATGACTACTTATAAGTTATAAGTGCTAGTAAAGAAATAGAAGTGATTCAGAGTTATTCCAGTTCCCTTTTTACCTCGCTATTATGTATGCCTGCCTCTCCTTTAAATGATTGCCACTTTGTTACTAGTATAACTCGCACTGGTGGCAAACAACAACCATCTTTATTGACGATTTAATGGTGTCTTTAATTGTTCTAATTGCTTTTTAGTTAAGTGTCTAAATCAGAAAAGTGGTAGTATAGTAGTTGCAGTTGTGGTATGTATGTGTTTCTCCGTGATTCGTTATTACAAAAATAAGCATCACGAGAGAAGAGATTGGGCATTCATTGAAAGTCAAGAAGGTAGATCATCCTCCTCAAGTGTCTCGTGCAAAGGTTCAATTTTCCACGGTTTGGTCTGTAACAATCACGTTCAGTTTATATAGTCAATAACTATATTGTAGTAATATACTCTACTTTCAAATTCAGAAGTATATAGAGAAGCAGCGTGTGTGGTTTGTTTTTTTTTTTTTTTATGTCACCACTTCATTTTTTACTTTATCCCACTTACATTTGGCTTTTACTACTTTCTCCCAGTGTTCCCTTTGTGCATGTGGTGCAGGGATAAGATGGTTTACACTGGACACCCTTGAGCTTCTTTTGTGGGACTATTAGGTTTGAGATGTAGAAATCGTAGTGTTTTTTCCTTATCATCAAGTGTAATTGTTTATTAGAGTGTGATATGAATTCTTTGTTCAGCATTCGCAGCTCATGTTGCATTCATCATCAAGGAAAAGAGAATCTTGTATTCAAGAAGAATTACAGTATGAATCACTACAAATCTTCAAATCCAATAGAGATTTTTGATATGTCTGTACCCATCATGCACTTAAGTCTTAAGATATACGATACCTTTACCACCAATGCAGCATATAGCCAATGCTTGGCATCGGAAAGTACTGACATGAATGTAACGAATCATAGCAAACGGCTTTCACAAGTATACCATCACTGGATCAAGACATGTTATTGATATTTAAACTGTCATGAGAACCCAAAAGGAGAAAAAGAAACCAAGAGAGAGACTGCTGCTTTTGCTAGAGATGACCAACAATATTACTAGAAGATGACAACAATGGTACTAAAAGGACAACGAAGCGTAGCTCAGCTCAGTTGGTAGCTTTAACCAATAGGTCGAGGATTCGAGTCACCTTTAGCCGTTTCAAAAAAGAAAAGAAAAAAACAATAGTAGTACTAAAAGATGTTGAGAGAATTTCACAGGGTATAATTCACACAGAAAATAAACAACTTTCTATTTCTCCAGCTGCTTGGGGTTGGCAGATATGGCGCCACAAGCACATCATTCCAGCAACGACTGAATTGTATTTTGCATATCAAAGTTCTACAGATAAAATGCAGATGATACTTCATGTCATGAGATAACTAATCTATAATCACCAATTGCTAAAGAAACACAAAAAGAATAAAGCACAGCAAATAGTGTCTGCTAAAAAAGAAAAAGAAAAAGAACAACAATCTACAACTTCACATCTTTTGCAGGTATCTTTGATGACTTGCTTATAGAAAAGAGCCAACATACTGACCAGGATAAAGCACAATTACGCCAAAATGAGTGAACATCTTAGTACTGCTAGAGTAACTGAAAGTGTCACCTGACACAGAACCAGGCAAACCTGAGCTGAAGGGTTGAAACACTCGTTCTTTCTAGCCATCAGGCATTTTCCACATAATTTCCATGAAGCTAACCAACATTTTATAGTTGAAGGTATCACTCTTTATCCAGTCACCTCCTTTCTCATGGCTGACAAAATCAGTGTCCACAGTCATAGAAGAGAAATGAAGATCTTGTAAGCAATTTTCAAAACTCAGATCCAAGTGACACCAGACATCACGCAATTCACGATATATGATACAGCATAATTCACGATATATGATACATAATTGGTCCTGTAATTGCGACATTTTTTTTCATAGAGGAACGTACAACGGAAGGATCTTATGCACCTCCCACATGGACATTCTACCAGTAATCTCATCTCAACTTAATGACTGGCAAAATAATACATCTAGAAGTGAGAAAAGGTAGCCACAAGTTAACTGTGGACAAATGCACCTAAACACAAAGTTAACTAGGTCCGGATTATTTAGACAATTAATCTAAAGTTCAATAAGTCAACAGCAAAACAATAAACTGATAAGTAACACCAACCTCTAATTCAATTTCTCGCAACCATAATTCGACTTTCTCAGTCTGAGTCCAGTCATCATGATTGGCATGGATCAACTGAACAACCACCACACACCAGTAGCATTATGAATCAGTAAACAATAGTAACTCAAGATTATAACTCAATACATCGTAACATAAAGCCTGAAATGAAAATTGATAAGGAAAAAATGATTGCACGGATCATCTGAACCAACGAGGCACTATGCACAATTAAAAACTAAAGCTGACTACAATAACTTATGGAATCATCAACTATGACTTTTAAGTGTTTTATAACTGCCAATGAGAAAAAAATAGCAAAATCTGAACAGGATGATAGTCGGCCATGATTTATAACAGCCTATGCAGACAAGTAACCAAAATCTGCAAAGAAATTCCTTAACCTCCTCTGTCTAATCAGCATGAACCTGAACATATGACTTTCTATGATTTGAAGAGCTGGAATACTAATAAACCAAGGGTATTGAATCAACTGATGAGCAGGAAATCTTAGCATCACGGAGCTGATTCTAGGAGCACAACCAGTCCATGATCCAATAAACATAAATAAAAACTGAAACAAGCTTGTTACAACTAAACCAATACAATTCCCAAGTAGGAAAAGACCATGTGCATAATCTCACACATAAAGCATGAACGAAGAAGCAAAATACCAAAGAATTAGTGCGAGAGACAATACGGGAAAAGCTAATTAGAACTAAATATGCAACAAAGAGATCTTAGATACATAGTAGGACAGACTCTAAGTCAAATTCCACACTCCGAAATTAAATAGAATCACCAAGTACGTTTCTTTCTTTTTTGTTGCTTCTTCTAAACCTAAACACAAACTCCATCGGAGTTGAATAAGAGCCACAACAGTACCCAAGAGCGTTACGCAGGATTATAATACAAGTACAAAGGACCAGGGCTTGGACTAAACACTGCTATAGCTACAAAGAGTTGAGATAAAATACTTCGTCACGCCGTCAAATTCCCCTGCGGCTGCGGCTGCGACGCCTGAGCCTGCGTTTCCGCCTTCGGCACAGCCGCTCCCCCATTCATCCTCGCCCTCGCCTCCGCAAACATCCTCTGCTGCTCCGCCAGCGCTTGCTCCTCCGTCATCTCCGCTCCCGCCGTCCACTTCTCCCCTCTCGGCGTATCCGCCGTCTCGTGCCTGTGCTGCTCGTACGCAGTCCACACCTCCTCAATATAATCCCCGAATCCGAGCTCCTCCAACGCCTTCAACACATGCTCCGGCGCAATCGTCTTCCTATCCTCCCGATTACAAACCTCGTTCGATTCCGACGAAATTAGGTTGATGAATTCAACACAACACTCAATCAGAAGATCCTGCGTGTCTCTGGCGACACGCACGTCAGGCGGAAGCATCTCCTTGATTATCTTCGTCATCGTGGCTTTCGGCAACGATGCGTCCTCCTTACTCTTCCCCACGATGTCCATCGCCTCCATCTCCGGTTTGACCTCCAAAACTGAAACCAAAGAAATCAGTAGGATTCGAAATCGATGAATTGAAGAACCCTAATTGGAGTACTCACCGTGAATATGGGGGAATTGGAAGGGGCAAAGTATAAAATTGGGTTTTTGGATAGAGAGAGACTAGGGCACAAAATTGGTAGAGTTCTAAAGAAGGAAGATTATTTATTTATTAGAGCGATATTCTTCTTCACGCGCTTAAATGTAATTGGATGGGAGAAAAGAGGTAGTGTGGATCATTAGACGGCTAGGATAAGTCAATCATGTGGATGTTCATTTTCAGCCGTCCAATATTTATTGTGGGACATCCAATACCACTACGATTTGGGCTTTCTAATCAAGCCCATACAAAAACCCAACAGAAACTATACTAAATAAATGTCCATGTCCGTCCGATTATATCATATAACCTAACCTGAGTTTTCAGGCCATAACTTTGCAAGTGAAGATGTAAAACTCACATTCCAATCTTGAAATAAGACTAGTCCAGATATACCTTTTCTCTCTATTTTCTTATTCGTTGCTCCAAAGTCATGAGTCATGACCCAACAAGTCAAGATGCATTTAAGTCAATGAGTTTGTGTCTTAATCTATACTTTAGTGTTTAGATAAGGTTTGTTAGCTTTATTTTTACAACTCTTCTTTTAATATTTTGCCTTTGCTATTGTATTCTAAATTATTACAAGGCATTTAGGTTGAGCTATTTTATGTTAATTTTAACTGAAAATTTATTTAATTTAACTTTGCTTAGTTATCAATTCAATTTCATTCAGTTAAGTAAATTAAAGAGAACATAGTCATATAAGTAATTAATTTGTTTAGCAATGGAGCTAATTACAAATCGAATTCGAGTGGAGTTTTGTGATAATAAACTTTACTCGATTAAAATCACTAGTCACTACCTACGATTTGTAGGGATAAGATGTTTCCTTATTTAGTCACATAATCACATTATTATCATTCGAACAATTAGAAAAGACTACAAACTTGACTCTATGACATAGTTTCGTCTCATAAACCTAACAATGTCATTTACAAAATAGTTTCACAAAGCATCAAAAGTTTTATATGTAATGAGAAATATAAATAGGACATACATCTAAATACAGTTTAATTTATATTTAATTCGGTGAGTAGGTTGTTATAACGAATCTTTAATACCTGAAAACAAACGAAATGTGATTCAGATATCTTGTATTCCACCATTTTTCATGGTATTTATTTTTCAAATATCATTGATTCATTATGGCAACCTATATCGGATTAAACATAACATTTTGTTTGAATGTAGGACCTATTTATAGTTTTCCCTACATCATTGTCAAATAAACCCAACTGACGACTCTATGACCCAATTTCATGTTCGATTCTAACTTAATCAACAATCGTTTTATGGATCGTATTTAAGTTTCACGGTCCTTGATGTAGAAGTGGATCTTCCGGATCACTAGTTATATCATCATGTAGTATATTTGCTTGGTCACTTTGCTTCTTGATTGTCTGAGTATCTACCTTCAGTTCACTTTGCTTCTTGATTGTCTGAGTATCTACCTTCACTTCTGCGTGATGATCTTTTGCTTTACCCCATAGCACAATATATAGTCCGATTACCACAGATAACGCACCTGCCAAGCTAATATGATAACAAAACCCGGAAAAGTTCAATCACTACTAAACCAGTTTAGATAATCAAGTTTCAAGTTGTAACAAATCAAATGTAAATCTTGAACTGGTCATTGTAGTGATAAAGTAACTATAAGTACCTTCCAGCATACATTTCCTCGTCCATAAAAATCGAACAAGGTTACAATGACAGTAAACAGAGGATTGAACATAGCAGAAAACATTGGTCCCCTCCTTGAAATGCACCAGGCTTGGGCAAAATTAGTAACTGCTGATGAAAGGCCCTATATGTTCATCAAAAAAGTAACTACTTGTTCAATATCCAAACAAGATGAGAATAATAAACAGGACTAGCTAGCTAGTCACTTACGGCATACAGGCAAGAACATATCTGAAGAGACGAATTTAGCTGCCACGCCTCAGTGTCATGTTCTATGATTATAGTCAAGAGCATAGATTGCACTGCTGCAAACAGACACATCCAAGCTGTCATTGACAGATGATCCGGGTAGTTTGCAGATACATTGACCTGCGTCAGGAGTCAGGACATTTCAGATGCACCATCTAAAATTGCAAAGTTGTTAACTCAATACACATACATACCTGAAAAATTAACCAAAGTGACCAGCAACAAGAACTTCCAAAGAGTAAAACACAACCAAGCAACCATGTATCTTGTCCCGGGAAATTGAAAAGAGAATGGCTTGGCTGAATTATTTCCATGTTGAGCAACTTTGGGCCTTTCAGAAACGTCATGGCAGCCGCCCCAGCAAGTCAGCAACACAGATCACTGTTCCGATGATCTTAGCTGCACTTCTCAGGCTTCCTACCTGGACCTTTTCTAATCTAAAGGACATATTGATCATTAGATGCGATTTAATCTTCCTAGTGATTCAAGTATGAATTAGTAATTACCCCAGAGCGTAAGCGATGATAAGGGTGATAACAAGTATCAAATTGCTGAGTGCACTGGCAGCTAAGGACGAGGCCAGGTACAAACCCTCAGTATATATGTTCTGGTAAAGCGTAACGCTGCAGGATCACAAACAAAACAGATGAAGCACATACATGCATTGAATTAAAGTCTTTCTAATGAAATTTTCTGATCAAGTAATTGTACTATCACTTAACTTACCCGACGAAAGACAGCGTAAATATGAACAAGAAGTTCTTCCATCCCGAGCTACATTTCTTATCTTCTCTCTGCAAGGTAACAATCAATCGAAAGAGGGAAAAGAAAAGTATAACAGACTCAACCAAGTTGAATGTAGTAGCAGGAAACTAAGTTTTGCTTTGTGAAAAAGGCGAAAGGAGCAATGAGGAAGAAGGCAGTAGTCTTCCTGTAGACGATAAAGACCCGAGGGCTCATTTCCTGCAAAAGAGCCACTCTGCTGGTAAGAGTGACTCCTGCGTACATAAACTGACATCCCAATAGAACTATTATTTCCTTGTACTCTCCCAATCCCATCCTTACTGCAAGTCTGCAATACAAATGTTCTGTACTGTATATTCTATCTGTACTACTTGTTTAAATACAAGAAAATTTGCTGCAGATTTCTAAGCATGCATTCACATTATCTCATAATATGATAACTCAAGTAAACTGACATGAACAAGTTTACCATACAATACTGGGCATCAACCTGACATTTTCAACCCACATGCATCTCCTGGAACTTAAATTAATGCCATTAAAAACATGTATCCTAGCCACTACTATGACAAAGAACCAAACATTTGTAAATTAATCAAGAGAAGAGATACTTGTGTTCCAAAATAAATTATTCTTCTAAATTCTGAACCACGTGGAGGAATGACTTATTTACCTACCTTACACATTTTCCTGTTTGCAGCTTAAAAAATTGATTCATCTGATGTACATGGGATAAAACTTCAGTTCCTTAGTTGTAATGTACTCCATTTTCGTAGACGTGAGAAGACGTTCATTGCTTAGTTGTAACATACTCTATCCGCATGTTATTAACGCATTACATGAACTGGGTAATCAATATATCCATCCCATCACAAGATTCCTGTTCTTTGTAAAATACCAAGAAAGCAGGAAACTTGGCAATGGACAATCTGCTGGTGTTTTTTTAAAGGTGTTGGGAACTGTGGCTGCTGCGGATGCTCACTCAGTGAACCTCCGACTCATGAAATAGCAAGCAGACCACATAAGCCAAGTAAACTGTACCTACTACCTAGTGCAACGAGCTCAAACTAAGAAGTGACAGATCACAAATTCAGTCCCAATGGTATTCCAACCTGTGATCAAGAATGAGGAGACTAATACTTGTTAGGACTTGAGAGTAAGGATCACAGAATGAATTTACATTCAGCTAGTGCATCTAGAAAAACTGCAGGTAAACTTGCATTAAGTTCCATAACCAAAAATACACTAAAGATTTACTGCACTAATTCTCAGAATCAGTTAATACAGGGCTTTCTAATTCCTCCATTTGCGCCGATGCAAAGGACTCTTCGGAGTCTGCTGCTGATAGTGACGAAGGGGAATCATCGGAATCTGAGATAATCTCGTCATCCATAATTATGAGTGCACCGTCGTCATCATCATCCATCTCAGATGCCTCTGGGGATGCTCCCATCAAAAGCTTGTTTATTGCACCTTTTGCAGTTTCGACAAACCATTCGTCCTCCGGAAGGGAACTGGCATGAAAATAACTTGAGTGAGAAAAGTGATAAAAAGAGCAGGATGGAGTTGAGTTGTGTAAATGATGATGGATAACCTTTGTGGATCTATTCCTCGAGCAGAGAATGCCTTGACAGCACGAGCAATTACATCTGATGCCATCTTGTGGACATGCCTAGATGGATACCCAGCAAATCGTGCAATTTCAACAGTGAAGTGCATATCAAGTATCAGCTGCATTTTGGAATCCCATAAATGAGAAAAAGGTGAAGCCGTGAAGCATTATTTTAACACATAAAAGGTATCTTACACACACATATCTCTATGACAAAAAAACATGCCGCATAACCAAAATGACATGGTACAACTATCTCATAGTTTGCCACGTACAGGTCAAAGTCTCCCGCAGACCTAATTCCCACATGCACCAACAAAGAAATTGTACTCTCCCGCTGGCCATAACTTCATATATATGTCACAATGTAAATGGTGGAATGCATTATGCAATAAACAATTTCTCTCATTCTCTTGAACATATTTTTACAAGGAAAGACATTCCATTAGCAAAATTAACATTTTAGTTCCCTGGTTTCAATTATTGATTAAATACCAGGACAACCTTCTGATATAATTACCAACCAATGTGCTTTCATGCTTATATTGTGATAGCAATCTAGAAATTGTAATTGTGAACACATATTTCCTTCTTCACAGGCATAAGAGCCATTTCAAAATTTAGATCATTGTCACATGGCTGTGATCTTCATCTGATCTATTTAGCCAAGGATGTAGAGCTGCCTTGAAAGTTTCAATGTAAATTCTAAGAGGCAGTTCGAGCACTTAACAGAGATTGAGCTTACTATCACTCTTCTAATACTCTAATAGTTCATAAGTATCTGAAAAAATGATACTATGAGATTCTCACAGAATTTTGGAGTGGAAACTTCACAAAAATTATCAGGACATTAAAGAAGTGTACTATATTTATATAAACCTGCTGCAAGCCGGCTGGCCTAAGAGGAGCTGAGTTGTGCTCCAGAACATCCCAGAACTCCCGCTCATCAGACAACCAGATCACCACTGTTTCTGTTAGCCTAGCCAGTAAAACCTTCTGTATCTTTTCTCTTCCTAAGAGAACATCTCCAGCCACAGCTGCCAGTTGCTGAAGCTTCCCAAACAATGCCTGTTCAAGATTAATAGAAGTGTCACGAATAAATCGAGAAATTTAATACCACCCCATAAGGTAACTTATACGGAAGCTCTACAGTCTACACGTGTATTTATACATAGAGGGCTCAAAGGAAGGAAGACTCGTTACTCTAAAAAACTTAGTTTCCCTTGGGTACTGAGAATTTGTCGTGTTACTCAACTTTAGTATAAGAAGAGTTAAGAATATTCTCGATTCATTATATTATTAATAACCACTTATGTTCAGAGGACCCGCGCAGTTACCAAAAAGCAACGATTATATGCGAGTCTAGGCAGACAGGAGTCGAGAGTATCGGTTTTTTTCTAAAAAAATACTTGTACATTAATTAAGCTATAACATATCTCTTCTTAACAAAGTATTTAAGATAACTGGACATGAGGCAGCTAGTATTTCTTCTCCTTTATTATAATATGAAAACTCTACACAACTCTTTAACTAATAACTACAAATCAAGTGTACTCTTAATTGGACATTGGGTATCATAAGACTATTGAAAGGCTGCAGCTTCATGACCAGATAATTAAGATATAAAACAAAGATACAGTTTGTCATATTAACTAGGTAATTATGATAGAGAACGAAGTATCTGACATTATGTTAAATGAACAGACAAAGCACACAAAGTATAGCTATATACGTATGAGCTAGAGATCAGTAGTGATTGAAATATCACCTAAGTGTGTCATGCTTTTAATAAATACATGGAATTAGGATAATCGTATAAGCATAACCAGAACAGAAAAACAGGTGCATGAGTTCTCAGGGGTAGGGTATTTACCTGGAAAGGCAAGGAAGGCAGAGGATCAGAGTCAGATATCGACTCTCCTGATTTTCCACCTAGATAAATCTGTGCCTCTAACCGAGTCTCGCCATCTCTTGAATAGATAAAAGTCAAAACATACTGTCTGCAATAGTGATCTCTGAGTTTGTCTAGAGAATGCTGAAGTTGACGTCTCCAATCTTTAGGGTCAATAGTATTGTTCATAGGAGGTAATAGACAATCAGCACCTCCCTTCCCAGCTTCCTTGCTTTCGCTCAAAACATTCCATATACGTGAGACCACCATGGGCAATAGTTCTTCAGCAATAGTAAATGCAGTTCCCAACAAAGCTAGCTGTTGCGAGTCTGTTTCAGCTTTAAAAGGTATATGCTCTTTAAGATCAGCAAGATTGTCATCTTCGGTTGGCCCAGTTAAGGATTTAATCAAGACTTCAACATACTTGTCAAATAGCTGTGAGATTCTTGTTAATATGTTCCCTCCAAAATGCAGGATAACCAATCGAGTTAGTTGCTCGACAATTTCCTGTAAACACAGTGAAAAATTCAAATAGAATGTCATAAACTTCATGCACAAAAAAAAAAAAAAAACTCAACAATTTCGTTTGAATGTTTGTGATGTATTGTTTTTTTCCCACCTCTCAAGTCTCAGAAGTAACTATACTGAAACAACTAAAAGGGGTAGGGACATTAATTTGCGTACATGCTGTAAATCATCAAAATTTAATAATTCTTCATGTTTTATATCCAGTGAAAGCGGAGGTTTAAAGGCCGGTAGCAAAGGCTGCTATTACCAGCACCCACAGACTCATTAGGCCTCACAAGAACTAAGAAATTTTGATTTGATCATCCAGTTTACACTACCTTAAACGCATATGATGACCTTGACTTGAGTAGAGACGCTTTTACCTAGATAGACAGACAGTTAAATACACAGATAAATTTTGAAATATTTATTTAAGCAAACTTAAGATCCTAGTCTACATCACTGGACCTAAGAGCTAAGATGGGGGGGGGGGGGGGGGAACCCAAAAAAAAGGGCGAGG
>JAYMSP010000751.1:0-42133 GCA_036897095.1 Plantago elongata | reverse complement strand
GTGAGTAAGTTTAGAGAGAGTGGTTATGGAGATTGTGTGCCTGAAATCGTTTTCTGGAACTTGAGGGACTCCAGGGCCACTCCTGTTGCAGCTAGCAAGAAAGGTGTCGCACTTGTGAGTGGGTTTTCGAAGAATTTGATGACTTTGTTTCTAGGGAACGGTTGTGAAATGACTCCTGAGTCTGTTATGGATGCTGTAATTTCTGGTGAGGAGTATCAGAAGCTTGTTGTCATTGATTAATGGGATTCTATGCCTTGATCACACTCCTTTTACTTCTAAAATTCTATTTATAAAGCTGTTCATGAATGAAATTTGAAATTATTATTGAGTTTTTTCTGTTCTTCAATAACATCATATTATTCAGTTTATTCTGTTCTTCTTTAACTTCTCAGTCACCTTGGAAAAATGAGAGCAACAATACGAGTAAAATTAACTTGCAGAATGACTCTACAGTTTTCGTTCGTGATCAGAGAAAATCATGAGTAACATCCATCTTTAAAGTGAGAATAATGTTATGTAGATATGATATAATTTCAACACAAATCTTTATTTACCTGAATATGATCATCAAACTCATTACTGATGCATAAATGCTTCCGTTTATGAACTCCAAAAGCTATACCAGAAATCCTGACAAGGTTGAAGAGCTTTGTGAAGTGCTCAAACTGCAGGTTCTTTGATTGCTTCATATCTTGATGTTATTCAAGAATCAGGCTATGACTCTACATATGTCAGGGGAGTTGAGGATATTGTATATTTACCAGTCTGTCATGTATTATCTTCATCAGTTGATCGTATATTCATTCAGCTTATTGCATTAGCTAATCCGTCTATTTTCGATTGCTACATCAGACATAGAGAGAAGTTTTTGCTAAAGTTATAGGTGAATGTAAAGTTTTTGGCATAGTAATCCACTGAGGTGTACAAAATTGATGGCTGTCGGTTTTTCATTTCGATGCTTAGTGCAACGAGGAGGGTGACTGTGGAATCTTTGTTACGCTACTGGTCATCTCCTACAGAGTCCCAAGAACACCAATTCTCTTGATGAAGGTAAATGTTCTCATTGTTTCATACTTCCATAGTACCTTATACCGACATTTCTCCTTTTCTGTATCGTGTTCTCTCCAGCATATGTGTGCTAGCAGTACTGGAAGTCTGGAAGAACTAGTATTCCTCCTGTTTCTGTTGTTCTCTCCAGCATATACGCAATAGCAGGTTCAAAAAGGTCAGAAATTTCTGGAGACTAATATATCCGAGGATGATGCAAAACAGGTTCAAAAAGGTCAGAAATTGCTCGTATCTATGATCTATCTACGTAGGAATAGCTTGAATGTAGATTTCTGGTTAACTGATATGGCCACTTTCTTTTATATTCGCCGCAGGATGTAGAACAATTGAAGAAAAACAGTACAGATACGCAACATGATATAATTGAGTAGTTGATCCAACTGGTCTATTGTGTAAACGCATCTGAATGATAGAATAGACAGACTTAGCTCCACGAAGCAGCTTCGATACCATCACTTATGATTCAGTCTTTGTGCAGCAACTGGCTGTATATGATCTTGCTAAATGTACTTAAGAATCAGCTTTGCGCTCTTGAGAATGGAAGCCAAGCAATGAGATGATGTAATTGGAAATCGATAGTGATCTTCTGCGATTCATAAAACGCGGAGCAAAATGTCTGTTGTTCTGTATGTATAGTTATTCAGTCTTCGTTATATAATTCGATCAACAGCATGATAAGTTGTGAGTTTGATTCAAGAAACTGCAGTTTGGTATGAAAATTAGAGTAAGGATACAAAAATTGTTAAAATGGTAAAATTTCAATTACCAAATAGTCCTTGTCGCATTGAGTTACGCACAAAACGCTTTTACATCTTTGCTTTGCAAAATGAGAAATTGTCAACTATTATCATTAACGGTCAAATTTTAGTTAATGATAGTGAAGGAATAGCATTAATTCTATTGTGATAATTATTAATTAGGTTAATTAACTACTAATAATCATACTAAAATTATCATCAGGCCGACCACGCTAATACATTTATTTATCATAAGTACAAAGTATTTGTCGGCCTATAAAATAATAAGTGTTAATTGTTGAATACCACGTAAAATTGTGAGTGCAACATGATAACTTTACGTACACACTAATCATCCTTGTTAATTAATAATTAGTTGGTAATCCAAATACTCCTATTTGCTGAAATGGCATGATTCGTACACTTCGTTCGTTCCATTTGTCACTGAATCATACTATTAAAGGACACGTTGATTGGTGTTGACATTTCATTAGATTTGTTTATTTTTTAGAAACCCAGATACAACGGCTAAATATCTGGAAAATATTTTATACAGAATACATCAATCATCATAATTCGTAGCTAAGCAAATTAAAGCATATGATGTGTTGTAAGTCAATAACTTTTATTTTAAAATTATAATTAAGTCAAATAGCGTTTAAACATAAAATTATAAACTAGTCAATGTCAATGTAACTAATAGTCCGCCATGGATTGCATGTCACATAAGTAAAAATAGTAGATCAGGACCTAACTCCAAATACATTTTAAATTTTACTTGTACTTAATACGATGAATATGTTGCTATAGTACCGTCGCTACAATAAATTCATAATACCTACACATTAAACACCGCAAGAGTAGTAGTGGAATATGAATTTTCTTAATCCTATTACATTTATGTATCTTGTACCGATGATTATATCAGACGATTAATTTAAAGGTGAGGACATGATTCATATTTTTGAGTTAGACTAAGACTCTTCTATTCATCAGAGTTGGATCCTAATTAATAAGAATAACTTCATAAATTCTAATAAAAATAAATCACTAAACAATAAAATTAAATAATAAGTATTAATATGGACCACACGATATAAGAATATTCCTACATGTTAAGCTAAATAACACAACACAAAACCTTAGCCCTAGCTAGCGAGCGAGCTCATTATCACCCATGGCAGCCTTTGATCCCAACCGGAATCGTCAATTTGGAATATATACAAGATCGGAAACGTCCTAAATAATATAATAAATCTCTTATTATCTTGTTAAAGTGTCATTAATAACGCCAAAGTTGGTTTACTTTTAAGAAAAAATGTCCATGTTAAGGCCTATATCCTAGAGATGATTAAGGTTGAAGTTCTGAATCTACTAGAAACACTACAATTTCAGTAGTATTATTCATAGCCAGCTCTACTGCCGCCCATTGCCTGGCAAATCAAAGAAATTATTAAACTGATACAGAGAGTTGACATACAGTGTATAACCGAAGTCCATGGACAAAACCATGGCTTTACTATCTCTATATATACTTCTAAAGCCTTTACCTTTCCTCACCACAACTTCACTAACTACAAGATAAACATCTTTAGTTTGTCTACAAGAAGTAAATTTATCCAATGGCGATTCCGGTTATCGATTTCTCCAAGATTGATGGAGAGGAAAGAGCCAAAACTCTGGCTCAGATTGCCAATGGATGTGAAGAATGGGGATTCTTTGAGGTAATGTGTCAGAATGCTTAATTATAAAAGTCGATTCTTGTTAGTTATTGAATCAAAGCAATGAGCATGTTAACTGAACTGGTTGATTTTGTGTTTTCAATAGTTGATCAATCATGGGATTCAAGAGGAGCTGTTGGAGAGGGTGAAGAAGGTGGCATCTGAGTGTTACAGGAAGGAACGGCAGCCTAGTTTCAAGAACTCGAAACCGGTGAAAATGCTCAATGAGCTGTTGGAGAACAAGAGTGATGAGAAGTTGGAGAACGCTGATTGGGAAGATGTTTTCTTGCTTTCAGATGAAAATGACAATGAGTGGCCATCAGAAACCCCTGGCTTCAAGTAAGCGTGAAAACGTTCAACTTCACCATAAGTTGTGTTCTGTGATAAATCGTACATGCATAGTTGCATAAGCTCTTTTGTTTCTAAATTAGACTAAATTGTCACATACTCACATGTACATCCAAATTGTATATAGAAATTCAATTGACTACATAAATAGTATGAAATGACTGTTCTGACCATGAGTTTCTCATATTGTGACAACAGGGAAACAATGAAGGAATACAGAGTTGAACTGAAGAAACTAGCAATGAGAGTGATGGAAGCAATGGATGAAAACTTAGGCCTCCAAAAGGGTTACATCAACAAGGCCTTCAACGCCGGAGATGAGTCCGCCAACTCAGCCTTCTTCGGCACCAAGGTGAGCCACTACCCTCCCTGTCCCCACCCGGACAAGGTCAATGGCCTCCGTGCCCACACTGATGCCGGAGGCGTAATCCTCCTCTTCCAAGATGACGAGATTGGTGGCCTTCAAATCTTGAAAGATGGAGTGTGGATCGACGTGCAGCCAATCAAGAACGCGATAGTGATCAACACTGGTGATCAGATTGAGGTCCTGAGCAACGGGAGGTACAAGAGTGTTTGGCACCGTGTCCTGGCCTTGCCTGAAGGAAATAGGAGGTCGATTGCGTCTTTCTACAACCCTTCATACAAGGCCACCATTGAGCCTGCACGCGAATTGCTCGTTGAGGAGGAGGAGGTGGAGGATTTGGCCAAGTATCCTAAGTTCATGTTTGGGGACTACATGTCTGTTTATGCGGATCAGAAGTTCTTGCCTAAAGAACCGAGGTTCCAAGCAGCTGTTGTCAAGGCAATGTAATAAGGACTTTTTATATGTTAAACTTTCAGATTCATGTGTAAAAATGTTAAGCTGTATGTGTTGCATACTTGCAGCATTAATGAATATGTATATGGACATTAAAGTTCAAGTCTTACATATACTTAATATAAGTGAATTTTCATTCTGGAAGGATGTTCTTGTGTGTGTATTCAAATGCGCGGGAGTTTGGCCGTTTTTACGAATTAGGGATTTGAGTTGTACAACTAGCAGCACGAGTTGTACCCTACAGTTAATTGGTTAGTTAGCTAATGACAGTTATTAATACCAGAGTTATTTAAACTCAACAATAGAGCTAGAATCATCATCTTGTTATCTTCATTCTCTTGTCATCAATATACAATTCAGTTACTTTTTTAATCAATTTTTAATGACCCGTGATTTTTGACAAAATGACCAATGCTGTTACGATTCACAAATGGTATCTTCGAGGATGATGCCATTGTTTCGGGTGGGGTTTGGAATGTGATATTGGGAAAATTTTAATTTTATTGGAATAAATTTTGAATTTTTATGCTAAATTTTGAGATGAAATTGGGATTAATTTTATATCCCGAAGAAATCCCGTTAGAAATTTTAAAGTTCGAATTTCGAAAAATTCGATTTTATTTGGGATGAAAAAAAAATGTGAAATAATTGTCCCGATTCCGAATTCTCGTTTTCGAAGTTTCAAAGTTCCAATTTTTTCGGACCGATTCAACCCCTAATATTGTTTGACGATGAAATAGTGAAAGAGATTCACTCTATCTTTTTCTAAACGGTTAAATGGTGATTTAAACTCTTAACTTATTAAATGAAATTGAAACGTCTAACTAATTGAGTTTCGCTTCTTTATCGAGATCCACTCTATCTGCATTACGTTTCTAGCTTCCCAATAGAATTGAAGAGGGATCTACTATGAACTCTATTTACCAAGTTATGAAAAAGCTAGTCAAATGAAATTGATATTGGTACCGTAAACATAAAGGTAATTGAATTAAAGATTAATAAACTTGATTATGAAATTCCAATTCATTAGCGAATGATCACAATTCACGAGTTAGAAATCACGTGAATTCCAATATGAATACATAAAAAAACTAAGACAGTACAAAATACAAATTGTTAGCCCTTAAAAAAAAAAATCAACCGTTCATATTTTGCTAACGTTTTGTTCCTCTGTACAAAATCATATGCATTAATTGCCTTATTTCTAGGTCGACGTCTTTTCGTCAATGATTATTTGTCTAATAAACATTATAATCCAGACGCCTAGTATATATTACACTAAACTATGATTATGTTCTCTTCAACTGAAAATCAGTTCAGTTTAGTTCAACTCGACTTAATTATAATTTATATTTAATTAAGATTGTGTTCTCTACACCTGAAAATCATTTCAGTTCAGTTCAACTCGACTTAGTTATAATTTATACTTTATTTCAGTTCAATCCGATACAGTCCAGTTCAATTTAGTTCAATCAAATTCAGTTAAATAAATCTCAGTTTAACAACCAAATCTAATTTGCTCAGGACATGACATATAGCAAGGAGAAGATCTCACCAAGCCGGCTTTCTAATTAAGTCGCTAATAATTGTTGGTAAATTACATTAATAACAATTGTCAAACTTCAATGTAACATCAAAATTTTCAAGCATTGACTGTCCTTTTCAAGTATATGTAAGAGACAATAGAGCTTAATAAAGGTTGTGCGAAATTCATGGCATTTATTTTTAAGTCTCCACCGGTATTCTATCCAACTTAAAATTAACTTCTTTCATTTTATTTTTATTTTATTTTATTTAAATATATTTAGTTATACAATACCACGATTTAACTCATTTTAATTCAGTTCAATAAATTTAGTTGAAGAAAATAGTACCCAAGTAATTCCATTACAACTGCAAATTTACGGTTGCAATTTTGTTTATTGACTAGGAACAAAATTGATTTCTTTAGCCATTGTATATAAATTAAATATAAAAAATACAACTCAATGGTGGTGAACATCACATAGTTTGTTTTCACCACATATCTTTATTAAAACCTTATCATTTTCATTTCTTTATATTTAATTTATTCATGATTTGGCAGGGAGTAATAAACAAGACAAGGATCAGAAATTCAAATCTATGTACATGCCCCCTGGACAACATAATTATCCTTAATTATAATTAATTATTCATCAGCATAATTAAATAAATTTCTTGAAATCAACACAGCCCATCAGCAACATGTGGCTTGATTTGCATATGATGAAGCATACAAATAAATTTCTACCTTGTAGTGAAATTAAAGTCATAAATCATAATTAAATCAATTACTCAAGTCAAGATGCATGTATAAATCCCAAATGTTTTCTACCTCTTTAATTTAATTTGCAAGTCATAATCAAATTATGCTCCAGCAGCCCATGACGTAAAATGAAATCTTCTTAATTAATGACAGTTATCTTCCGTTAATTGACTTTTATTTACTTATTATATAGTAAATAATTAAGTATTGCTTTAAAACGATGTTGAAATTTTTGTAGCAAATCAGCTAATCTAACTAAGCATTTAGATTACTTCTATTCTTAGAGGTTATTTTTCATTAGATTAGTAATAATATTTTTGATTAGATTAGTTTTAGTGAGTCCTTCCTTTCGTGATGAACCGTTGGCACCTTTACCAAAAAAGAAACATAAAAAGAGCTAACTAACGGGTTAATATTTACTCCTAGCTAGGTACTTCCATAATAGCATGGGCTATTTATGAAAACCTCTAAATGTATGTCTATAGATTATCTATCATCGTGATTTACATTAATGGTGAGTAGCTAGTACACTGACGTGAGGCTGCGTTCTATTCAATTAAAAATCAATTCAGTCCAATTCAATTCAGTTCAGCTTAATTTAATTATAATATATAAAAATACAAAAACAGACAACTTTACATGACAGGCTTACAAATAAATAAAATCATTAAAACCAATACAAATAAGTCCATTCCTTTTTTACCCTAATTCCTTACTTGTTTTCCCATTATACCTAATTCCTTCTTAAAGGTTCAACACGCTTCTTTCTTCAGCACCAATGCACTAAGCTTGTTTCTCTCTTCTTTTTATTTTTCTCTCGACTTCTACTCGCTTCTTCCTCATCTTTCTTTAATATTTTCACCTTTTTCTTTTCGTTTTTCGACATGGATTTTAAAAAAAATTATTCTGATTCGATTTTTCAATGTGGAAGAAGAGGAAAGGCCTGGACAACGCGGCGTTACTCGGGACTAGAGCTTTTTTTAATTGATTTTGTATAGATAATTATTGTAGAATATAAGTTGCAGGTGAATTTTGGTTAGTTTCATGCACATCTTGTTGGTTTTATGTTTGCTTGTTCCAAAAAGTTAATTTTATTGTATAAAAAGTTAGTTTCACAAATATTCAAATATGTTTGTATTACTTTCAGGAATATTAACTTCATAAAGTATTAGTTTCATGGGCATAAATATTAGTTTCACTAGTTTCAAAACAATCCATGTAGTTTCAGAAGCATAAATGTTGGTTTCCCTAATTTCATACCAAGTCAAACTAGTTTTAAGAGTGTAAAAGTTAGTTTCACAAACATAACAGTTAGTTTCAAACATGTCGTACTAGTTTCAGGATTTTGATTCAACTAGTTTTAAGATTTTTATTGTTTTGAAACTAACTTTTTTAAACATGAAACCATGATTTGTGAACATGGAACCAGTTTTTGTGGTTCTGAAACTAAAATAAGAAATCTTGAAACCAGTATAAAGTCACCTGAAACTAACTTCAATTCACATGAAACTAATTAAACTAATATTTGTTATGTGATGAAACCTGAAACCAACAATTTTTAGTTCCTGAAACTAACATTAATGAATATTAAACTAACTATGAGTGATTAAAACTAGCTTAATGAACCTGAAACTAACTTTATCGAACATAAAACTAAAATTGATGAACATGAAACTAACTTCTGAGTTTTTTTAACTACTTGAGTGAACCCGAAACTAATACTATTTATACTGTTGAAACTAATTTCAATTCACATGAAACTAATTAAACTAATATTTGTTGTGTGATGGAACCTGAAACAAACATTTTTAGTTGCTGAAACTAACACTAATGAATATGAAACTAACTCTAAATTTTTGAAACTAACTTTATCGAACAAAAAACTAAAATTGATGAACATGAAACTAACTTCTGAGTTTTTTAAATTACTTGAGTGAACCTGAAACTAATACTATCTATACTGAAACTAATATAAAAAGTCTTGAAACTAGTATAAAGACACCTGAAACTAACTTCAATTTACATGAAACTAATTAAACTATTATTTATTGTGTGAAGGAACCTGAAACAAGCATTTTTAGTGTTAAACTAACATTAATGAATATGAAATTAACTCTAAGTTCCTGAAACTAGCTTAATGAACCTTAAACTAACTTTATCGAACATAAAACTAAAATTAATGAACATGAAACTAACTTATGATTTTTTAAAATTACTTGAGTGAACCTGAAACTAATAATATTTATACTTAAACTAACATACTAGCACTTACATTGTAGGCTCGACAACTGTTTAATTATGGATTAGGGTTTAGGACCTGTCCTAAACCCTAAACCCTAATTAAGATCATAGCTCCCGGAGGGAGTAATCAAATTTAGTTGATTTTTGTGTTTACCATTTTCCCCTAAGTTTTAGAATTTGTGCGAGGCTCGATAGTCACTTAATTCAAGTTTAGTGAACTTGAAACTAACTTTAGTGGTTCTGAAACTAACTTTTGTGAACATGAAACTAGGTTTTGTGGTTCTGAAACTAGTTTTTGTGTCTATGAAAATAGTATGTTAGTTTCAGGATCTAGTCAAGGCAGTTTCAGGTTTTCATAAGTTAGTTTAATGCCTATGAATTTCAAATTAGTTATGTAATTCAATTTAGCGCCCTATTTGGAGTACATTATTATAGCCGGATTTCAAAATAATTATCAAATCCAGTTGAGCTTGTTTTTTAAATCCACAACTTACGAAAATGAAATGAGATGTAGTTTTGTTTAGCTATAGTGAATTTAAGACTAGAAAATTAGAATGGACTTATATGTAATTGTTTTAGAGAGCCATCTTTATATGTAATAGTTGTCATTAAGTGGTTTATATATGTAATTTATCTGTAATTATATTTTACTTTAGTTCAATTTAATTTAGTTCAGTTTAATAAATTTAAATTGAAAATAACCAGCCTCATGCATCTGTCACTCACTGCGTGAAGGGCACTTTTTACGTGCTAGCTAGAGAAATATGATGTGGTTGGGGTACTTTAAAATTGAAATACAGTGTAATAGTACTTCATCTTCGATCCATAAATGTTGTGCAAGGTGTCTGAAGCTAGCTAATTCTTTGGTTTTGGCGAGGAACAAAACAACATGTTATCACGCCAACCAAAAGCTCATCTACCTTACCTTGAGGGGCTTTAATTACTGTACATGTCACATTTATGAGTCCTTAAGCAATGGAACTAGCCTAAACATAAGGTAGTACTAGTGATTGTTAAGTGCAATTACAAGTCTTTCTACACGGTATAGCACATAGATTGCTCAAGTTATGATGTTGGATTCAAACTGCGTTGTACGAGTATAAATTAGTTATATCGATATAATCAATAGTTCATCGTTAAGTTCGAATCAAGTATATCATTTCTTATCATGATATATAGATTAAGTTAGTTGAGGTTTGGTTTTAGTTTTGTTTAGTCTCTCTTCTGTAATTTTAGTGATCATTTTAAAATTTAGTTTAGAGCTATAGTTTTGGTGAAGTTAACCACTCAACATAGGTTAAAACCGTGAAATAGAGTGTAAACTTAGACGGGCCAACTCTACACCATTAAATTTGTTATGTACATGATACACAAATTTGAGAAATTCACATTAAACTTTCAAATACATGCACAATTCAAATGGAGCAACAACGCCCAGACCAAAACATATCACTAAAATCCCCAATATATATCAAAATTGACACTTTAAATTATACTCGGGCTAACTTTATCTTCTTGCATTCTATTTTAATTTGTACAAACTTCATTTCTCCATCACTTAAATTGAAAATCTCTCTCTTATATTATATATAATATTTTCTACTTTATTTATTATTTATCCTATTTTATTAATTCATTTTTTTATTTTATCAACATTGTTCATACTTTATCACCTTCTCTCTCACTTTATTGACTTTTCTTTTAATACTTATGTCCGATCCAGCCGGAAGGTGAGACGAAGGCTACTTCATTATTGGAAGAGAAAAAAGTCACCTCTCATTTGACCGAGTGGTTGAAGTTGTGAACATGGAAAAAATGATTGTACCTGCATGTATAATCTGGACTTGCAGTACCAGGCCAGTACAATAATCAAATTTCAATCATGGTCACAACAATAGTAATATTATAATTTAAAATATAGTAATAACCCAATCATTAAGATAAGAAAATGTTCCATGTTGTTAATCATGGCATCAGTACTACCTGTACCAGCTAAATATGATCCTCAATATTCTGACAACTTCACGATTTCTACACATCATTAATACTAGTATTTTCTCACAATATCGTTAATTATATATGTGTGTGGCTCTAACGCATGTAAAATAATTTAATCAAATTGACATTTTGACCATTGGCTCGATCATTGAACAGTCTCACCTTCTTAAATCGTCTTAACCCTCAATCAGTGCCGGATAATCAGTATGGGCGCTTTCAAAATCGGTTCGGTATAGAATTGAGAGTCAGAAAATTGAGTTAAAATCACTTAAACGTAAGGTTTGAGTTATATAGTAATTCTTTTAAATCTATTTAGAGCAGCATTTTACATCAACTCTCGTAATATAGGGACTGATTGATATAGAATTTGAGTTACCTTTTTCAATTGAAATTAAATTTTTTATGTACAAGATGTTCGATTTGAATGGGGAGATGACCGCTCCAGCAATATAACAAAAGGGGCCATAATGTTTAAAATCACTTGCATGATGTTTAAAATGGTAATCCCATAGTGCATAAATATGATATACATTCAAATGATACTCCCTCCGTCTCAAAATAAACTCTGATATTTCTTTTATAGATGTATCAGTATATATATTTGAATTTTTATTTTTGATAACATTTTAAATCCATTTACATTCATGTGCATTTGTTCATTTATACTACTCATTAAATTTTGTGTACTCATTAAATTTTGTGTTTAAAAGTAAAATGTTAATTGTTTTGGAATACGGAGAGAGTCATGTTAAAAGCAATGTATGTCATGTAATATTAAAAGTCAAATGAAGAAAATTAAGTGATATTTTTAATGATGAAAACGTGAAATAAGTCAACTAGCAAAAGCAACCAATCGTTCTAGTCGGCAAATAGTAATGTACGTGCATCTAAAGGGAGAAATCATCCCGACAAATCTCATGTGCCTTCCATTAACAGTCTCATGTGTTTTTCTTAACTTGTACAAAGATTGTGTATAACATACATTTATAGTACATATCTCTCTTCCAACCAATTTATCAAAAATAGGCTAAGATTGTTTTTGGTTCCGACGGTAATCAAGGGTAATTCGTGGTCATCAAAATTACCTTGTTTCTGGTTGTGTGCTTATAATCGGTGCTCGAGACTAAATTAAGTACCATAGCTAAGGATTAAAATGGAAAATGAAAAGTTCATTTTGAGCGGGATGAACGATATGGTTGTATGGAAGGTTCTCAAGAGAGGTGAGGTGAGGTGAGGAGAATGCTTGTATTGAAGAGGATATGATATGAAATTAATATGTACTCAATGATACATTTAGATCATTGACCTTTTCTGAGCTTTTGACATTCTTTAGCCTTCCTTTGCATCACTCTAATGGTTAGTTGGCTAGTTGTAAGTATCTTATTATAATACTTATTATGTGAAGTCATCATGGATTAGTGAATTGATTAATAGATAGTTAATTAATGAAGAGAGTTGACAAATATCCGAAGTGCCTGGAGAAAACATGGCCTTGCTATATATATAGGCCTAAAGCCATCACCTTTCCTCATTAACACAGATCAAGCAACTTCACTAAATTACAACTCCATCTTATTTACTCCAAGTTCATTGCTTTATCCTTTGTTGTTTGTTCAATGGCGATTCCGGTCATCGATTTTTCCAAGATTGATGGAGAGGAAAGAGCCAAGACTCTGGCTCAGATTGCCAGTGGCTGTGAAGAATGGGGATTCTTTGAGGTAATGTGTCTGATGACTTGCTAAAAGATTTCATTTTTAGTAGTAAAAAGTTGGTTCTTGTTAGTTGTTGAGTCGATGAACATGTTACTAATTGTTTGGTTTGTGTTTTGTATAGTTGATCAATCATGGGATTCCAGAGAAGCTGCTGGAGAGGGTGAAGAAGGTGGCATCTCAATGCTACAGGAAGGAAAGGGAGCCTAATTTCAAGAACTCGAAACCGGTGAAAATGTTGAATGAGTTGTTGGAGAAGAAGAGTGATGAGAAGATGGAGGATGCTGACTGGGAAGATGTTTTCCTCCTCTCAGATGAAAATGACAATGAGTGGCCTACAGAAACCTCTGACTTCAAGTAAGTGCAAAAATCCTTACGTTTAACGCCTTCTGGATTGTATGTTGTTTTCGATTTCTCCAGGACTTGAAAGATCTCAGCTGTGTTTTGTGAAAATTATGTTTCAGTAACTATAAGGCCATATATTATGTTTGCTAGATGCCTGTGTATTAGGAGCAGCAAAGAACTTTTCCACATTATGACATGTTCACAGTTAAAATAATGTTTTCTGATCATATACATCTGTTGACTTAAAGTCAGTTCACACAACATGCATGCACTCTTAAACTACAACAACATGTGCTTTTACAAAGCTACTCAACATATTGCTTTATTATAACATGCTTACATGAATCTATACACCATGTGAAAATGACTGTTCTGACCATGAGTTTCTCACAACAGGGAAACAATGAAGGAATACAGAGTTGAACTGAAGAAACTAGCAATGAGAGTGATGGAAGCAATGGATGAAAACTTAGGGCTCCAAATAGGTTACATCAACAAGGCCTTTAACGCCGGAGATGAGTCTGCCAACTCAGCCTTCTTCGGCACCAAGGTGAGCCACTACCCACCTTGTGCCCATCCTGACAAGGTCAACGGCCTCCGTGCCCACACTGATGCCGGGGGCGTAATCCTCCTCTTCCAAGACGATGAGGTTGGTGGCCTTCAAGTCTTGAAAGATGGAGTGTGGATCGACGTGCAACCTGTCAAGAACGCGATAGTTATCAACACTGGTGATCAGATTGAGGTGTTGAGCAACGGGAGGTATAAGAGCGCCTGGCACCGTGTCCTGGCAGTGCCTGAAGGGACCAGGAGGTCGATTGCATCTTTCTACAATCCATCGTACAAGGCTACCATAGAGCCGGCACGCGAATTGCTTGCGGCAAAGAAGGTGGAAGAGGAGGAGGATGTGGCTAAGTACCCTAAGTTCATGTTTGGGGACTACATGTCTGTTTATGCAGAGCAAAAGTTCTTGCCTAAAGAACCTAGGTTCCAAGCAGTTGTTGTCAAGGCAATGTAAGGAGTTGAGACTGGTAAATTTGCAGACTCACATATGTTGAAAGGTGATAGGTGTTCTTTCTCAATTATGTTTGCTTTTCTTTTTTCCATGCAAGATTGGACCTAAAAATAGGTGACAATGTTTGGTCACCACCAGTACAGGTAACCTAAGGGTACATGTGTTAATATTTGTCACCAAGTGTTGTAATGTCCTGTACTGGTGATGTGTTAATTTAGTAATGAAGATGTTTCTTATATTACATTCCTTCCAATTTGTTATGTTAGTATGTTTGCGATTTTCACTACCGCTCCTTACGACTCATTATGGATCTACCCTACTAGATACCCCGACATCATAACATATTAAGAAATGGATCACAGAGGATCCGCCCCATTTACCACTAATCCTCCAGTGCTTAAGGGGCAGTTTGGGTACAAACTAGCTGTTCATTTTGCTTAGTTAATTTGGACTGGTATTTGGTTTCACATCAACTAGCGATAAACACTAGAACTCTACCAAAAACAAACACCTTAACCGGTCCTTAGATAACCCGAAGCCAAACAGCCACCAATCTATCATTCATAGAAATGCTAGGGAATTGGTCAAGAAATTTTGAATGTTGGTGGTTTTCATGCAACATTTCCTGACCAGTAAAGCATAATGATAAGAAACTAGGTAGGAAAGAGGACATACCTCTTGTGAATCAGGAACATATTGAAGATGAATTATTGTGTTTCAAATATAAGAATGTGGTACATCTTCACACAATAGAAGCCATGTGATAATGTACAAATGGGCTCAATTGTAGCCATTTACAGTGCTCTTTCTGGGCTGAGCAAGCAATCTATAGTACAAGTATACCTTTGAGCTATAAGCTGTACTGTACAGTAGTATATACATGAGCAGAAAAATCGTAAGTATACTATATGACCCTCAAAGGGCTTTCTGATCTAGTCTTTCGTTCCAGTTTAAGCAACGAATCAAACTTCTAAACCAGTCACCTGTTTGGTCGCACTTGTTAATGGTTGGGAGCGGATGTTGGCTCATGGAAATTCTAATTGAGTCTCCTCTTGAAAGTTGTTGTCTTCTCTTCCCATCAAATGAGACCCAAGCATTGCTTCGCGCATCTTCTGGAATCTGGTTCAAAGTAAGAAGGGAAAAGACAAGCACTTAATTTGCATACTAAACATCCCGAGTTAAATTGAGTCACTAAAATAAATGAAATTAGGGTGTAGTCTTAACACTGCTGTAGCTTGATACTCGGGTTATCCAGGCTACATAATTTACTTACCTAGGGTGTTCAACATGTTACGATCCAGTCTAATTACATAAAACGTCTGAAATTAATGTCTTACCCTTACATATGTATTGAAGAATTGCCAAAAAAGTGTATCATGGGTAGACAAACACCACCTTAGACCTCTCATGAAATTGACATTACAATAAAGAAAAGGAGAAAACAATTAGTTACGGTACCAGATTATTAAGTGTGGATGTACCAGAAAAACCAAAATTTGTGCTTATATATATGGGAATGCTTCCACGGGAAGCTCAGTTAGATTAAACACTGGTCACAGGTGTTATTTTCTAACCTTGAGATAGCTGGTTAATGCTGCTTCCTTTTCTCCAGCATAACCATGAAAACATTACATGCTTCTAATAAACCATACAGGCATACAAAATCTTGCTAAACAAATTTGAAGTTCTTCCCAACTCAAAATATATATAACAACAATGTTTTAATTGGTCTCAGAAGATGATACCTTCATTTCCAGTCGAGCGGAATCTGGAAGTATGACAGGTCTGAATGAGAGAGAGTGCGGGCAAATTGGTGTGAAGAGCATACATGGAACATTGGGATGTACCTGGACAAGGAACATCCTTCTTTAGTTCTATTTTTAAAATTCAATTTTGACGAATGGCAAAGCATGACAATGAGAAGATAAGAAACCCAAGAAGAAGACTTCATTGTTAGATTCGTGCAATTGAAAACTCACCATAGAACCTCCTGCAGCAGTTGAATAAGCTGTACTTCCAGTGGGTGTTGCAACAATAACTCCATCACCTTGTACCTAGTGAATAACATGCGTTAACTTCATAGGGAAAGCTAACAGTAATATGGTTTAAGAATGTCAATCTACAAAGCACAAAAGTAGTGGCATAAATTTGCTACTATTATATGAACTCATGTACCTTGGTTATCAGGCGATCATGTTCGTAGCATTCAATTTTCGATAGATATGGATTTGAACCACGATCAACCACAACTTCATTGAGGACATCAAATAACTTTCCAGGCATTGGTTTCCCTTTCCGGAAGATTTCACATCGGAGGCGCATTCGCAGAGTAATATAAACCCCATCGGTTGTGTTGTTCCCATGAATCACTTGCCTCAGATCATTCTTGTAATCATCAAACTGTACATACCAGTTATAGGAGTCAAGAGAGGGGGGGGGAAAGTAAATAATGTTCTTGGAAGTTTGATTTCAACTATTGAATCAGGATACGTACAGTGTGGGAAGTAAGAAAACCAAGGGACCCAAGATTAAATGACACAACAGGTGGAACGGCACCTCTGAATAAATTTGATGCGTGAAGTATGACCCCGTCCCCACCCAAGCAAGCTACAAGATCAACCCTTTCATGAAGGTCACTGCACTAGGGACACACAAAGAAATGAGCATACAAACTGGAGTAAGAACTTCCTCTGAAAATATGAAATTATGAATACTGGCTTCAGCACCTTGTATCTTGACTATAAAATGTCTGAACAAACCCAAATCCAGGAATTCTAGCAAAAACATCATGAACCTCAGGCTCAACAAGAATATTCATCTGCTCTTGGTAAAATAAGAAAGAGGCAACCTGGAGAAAATAAATAGCACGCCTTTAGGTGGATTACTAAAATACGTTAATATGGAAAGACACCTTCAAGTGGATCATATATTATGAAATCAACGGCTAGAGTTGGCACATTCTGGAGAGTAATGTTTACAGAGCAGCATAATCAAGGTTTATGTCAGAGCCATAACAATTAGAGATCACCGTTATTTTCTGTTTTAAGCAGTAAATGCATAAAATCATGAAACGTGGAAGCTGTGTAACATGGTTTATCTCAGAACTAGCCTAAAGAAATCTAGGCAACATTACCTCCTTAGCTTCTTCCATGAGTTCTAGGCCAAGCTTCTTCAATAACAGAACAGTCTTAGGTGCTGATTTCCATAAAAGCATCTGCTGCTGAGTGCTAGGATGAGTGAATGCTAGGGAAGATTCTGTGACCTTCTCTCTGGTGCATGAAAACCCATCTGTACGAACTAAAAACATCTCGGCTTTCTTTCTTGACTGTACTCTCACGACACCTGTTGCAGAAGCGCACATATTTTCTCCAAGCACCTCCAACTTTTCATCATCAGAGGAGAGATAGCTCTCAACATCAGTTCTAGGCTCTCTAGTAACTATAGATGATATAAGACTCGTAGTCCGGCCATTGCCCGTGTTTATTGAGCCATTTTCCTTACTCTTATCAAATGCAACACCATTCCTGGATTTATCCATACGAGCCGTGGAAGTGGAAGGAACAGTCAGATCTTTATATGGCCCACTGCTTTCAGGCTCCGAAGATGAGTTTATGTTGTCCACTGTCACATCCGCATTTCCTTCTTCATAGAGGTTTAGCTTAGTTTCTGCTTCTTTCTTCAGCACTGTCCCATTGTATTTATATGTCAAAGCAGACATCTTGTCCAATCTAGTGCGTTCATAGCTGAAATACGTTCCTGGTGAAATCTTCCTAGCCCCAAAAAATCTCGACATCTCTTTTCTGGAGAAAACACCACAAGGAGGCATTTGAGACTCTAATGGTTTCACATGTTCATTGAAGTATGCTGGGGATGTTTTACAATCACCAGCAAGATCAGCAGCCTGCAAATTTGTTCCTGCAGCATTATGGGCACCTTTAGTACTGATTGATACACTTTCTGCTGGGGAACTAAAGGACCCATCAGATCCTTGTTGAAATGACCCATTTACTTTATCAGATGACTCGCTCTCTGAATTGGAAGATAAATTGGAATCTATAACTTGCTGAGTATCTCGAGCAGGGTCAGTGCTCCCGACTCGCTGATTAGAAGAAGCTATACGATCAACATATTGCCTCCATCTGGAGATCATAGCAGAGGCTCTTCGTCTTCCTTCCTTACTGTGAACATATAGTGGCTGCTTGGCAGAATCTGAAACCAAATCAGCAAATTGGGCAACCTGCTCAACTGAAGGTGCAGTACCAGCTTCAACTGGGAGCTTAATCAGTTCGATATTCCCAGACAAAATAGCTTCATCCAGAACCACTTGATAAAAATTGTCCTTCACTGTCTCTGCTCTGAGGTCTATAATTGTTTTGAATCCTTTTTCCAGGAGCCACTTCAAGCTTTCCTCTGTCACCTGGCTACCCTTCCAAAAAGCAACCTCCATATTTTCGACTTGCAATTTATCTTTTGAGGCAGACAAGTAAACAGGACTCCAATTTGCAAACAGTGTCGGACAAGGCTGAGAATCCCCTCGTGGAAATCCAGAATCGTAGCATGCATTTTTCAGTCTCTGCAGTTTTCTCCAAACATTCAAACTCCGGTCATCACCGGGTATCAAATAATTCTCAAGGGCAACATGCAAACTTTCGCAATAACTTTTCATCTCGGTGCGAAAATTTGCTAGTGGGGGGAGATTATGATCCAATAGACGCCAATCAACATCACGAAATGAACTAATCATGGATGCTCGTCCTGAGAGAACATCTTCCCTTCCCTTGTTTAGGAGGCATACCATACAACCAAGAACCGACACTATTTTGTCTTCCAACATCGATTTATCCTCCATAGGCATGTCATATTCAACAGTGCATTCTCCAGTCAGTGGATTGCATAGTGCATCCATTAACGAATTGTGAAACCGTTCCGCTGCCCTGAAGATTCTACAATAAGCCTCCACTTCTGCGATATCTCCAGGAAGTGGTCCAATCCATTGCACATGTGACATATCATTTGAATAAGCACTCTTCAAGTTTAAGAAGGAAATTCATTATAAAAAGAAGTGCCAAATTCAGTCGGCCAAAATACTGACGATAAATACATTCAAGTGGCAAGTATTCATGTGTGCATACAAGTCCCCACCACTCAGCTTATAAAAAATACTGAAGACAACTACATCAAAGAAAACAATAAACTTATAACAAGATTAAAAGCTTCAACTCCAACCAATAGGTGGGGTTCGAGTCACACTTTAGCCATTTCAAAAAAGAGTATAAACACACTAATTTCCCAATTTTCAAAAACGTACCTAATCCAAATCATTTCTATTTAGACATCAAACTAACTCAATAGTCCAATTGAGCAATAATCGCAGTCTTTTTCCTTCTCTGTCAGTACTAACTACATGACATCTCAAAATCACTAAATTCCAGCAAGCTAAATGAAAATCCATATGAATAGCTAGCTCATCGACTAATTACAACCCGCTACATCTCAAAATCACTAAATTCCAGCAAGGTGATAAACCAAACGCCATTGGAATAGCTAATCGACTAATTAAAAACCGTTACATAAACAATAAACTCATCATATAATCACAATCATGTAAAAAAACGGATTAAACAGAGAAAACTCGGAAAAACCTCAGAATCCAATCCGATGTTTATGGACAAGGAGCCAGAGAGCTGAGCAGAGACAGCCAATCCAAAACGACGTCGTTTAGGTCCCAACTTCTTCTTCGGTAGCAACGAATCGAAACCAGGACCGGACAGCTTGACACATCGCAGCTGGTTGCAGGACGACAGCGTTTGGTTCATGTGGCACAAGCAACTGTAACACAGTGGTGTTGCCATGCCACCATGGATTGAATGAGAAGCTTTTCGTTGATTTTGATTGCAGAAAATGGAAAGTGAATTTGGTGTTTTTTTGTTATGTGGTGTGTGGATTTTACAGTATACAGTTTTTACAGTTCAGTTTTGGGAGTAGGCAACGAAGCCCACCAGGATATTATCCACTTTTTGTGGATGGTATCGAATGACTTGCTAAATTGGTGGGACAATTCAATGAAGGCTAGATTGGTAATTGTAAGCTAAAAAAAATCATAAGAATGAATTATAAGGGTATATTTGTTAATTCAGGTGAGTGGTCATTAAAAAATGTATTTTTTAAATCGAAAAGTAATAACGCTTGTCGTGATGGTGAATAATTGGACCCAACTCTTCCAACGATGGTTAGGGATCGGTGTTTTTTGGGAGCGCTCTTCTATCAACAACTTTTTATGGTTTTGTTTTGTAAAATTAACTGAAAAGTTAGCTGTTAGTTGATTGGGGAGCTTTCTTTTTCAACAATCTAACTTGATTATCTTCTCAAACCAATTAACTTTTCAACTAACTTGTTTAAGAAGTTGCGCGTTCATAGAATAATTTTTTATTAAAAAAATATGAAACTAAAAATTTAATTAAAAATCTAGTGATAAACAGGGCCACAATATCATTTGGGTTGGAATGCAAAGTTTATTAATGTCATTTAGTATGATCAATGATCTATCATGAATAGAATTAAAATGCATAACACCCCATAAGTTATTAATAATGTGCGTAAAATTCTCATGAGTTAACGAATTAGTACCAAACTTCCTTGAATTATTAAAAAATGTGCACGAAACCCCCATCCTTCATTTTTTAAAGTGTGAGATACAAGCTCATTAGGTGCGACTATATATTTTTATTTTTGTTATCTCACACCGAATTAATGTAAAAAGTAAATAAAATTATCGTAAACATGCACAAAATCTTATGAATTCTTAAAAATATATTTTTACATAAATACTAAATATACATAATAAATTCATATGACTTGAATTTGAACTATTGAAATATAAATAATAATCATAAATAACACTAATTAAAATTGACACTACGTATAAATTAACAACATATACCAATTTATTATTAGTCATGTACAAGGGAAAAAATGAAGTCAAAATATAATTTTGAGTAAGAAAAACTAAAAGAGCATCCACTGTAGCACCTAACACGAGCAAGTAGGGAAAAAAAAGGTCGAGGATTTCAACACACATATTTTAATAACTCAGGGAGTTTCGTACACTTTTTTCAATAGCTCAATGAATTTTGTGCACTTATTTTTATAATTCAGAGATTAATTTAATAATTCAAAGAAATTTAACATTCAATTTTTAATAATTCAAGGGATCTGATACTAATTTGTTAACTCAATAGATCTTGTAGACAGTTACAATAGGTAGAATTGTCATTCTGATTCTTGAGTAAACTAAGAATGAAGTCACATATAGTGTATTAAAAATCACACTGACCGCATTAACATTGTTCTCATTTGAACACGTGTTCGTATTCGATAAGTTATATTATTTACTAATTAATATATGTATTCGACATCATACCGGAACAATCAATAGTCTTGTTGGATATTGAATTAACATTTTATAATCAGTACAATTTTATGTTTAGTATGATTTTTTCGTACGCTATCTATTTATATATAGTAAAAACTTTTGATTAAAGGTAACAAAATTTAGCATGCCGATTTTCTTCATTCATTACATTCAATATCTTTTAATTTTAACGTATAACGGACTAATTATTATCTAATCGAAATTCGATCATTTTGACTAACTGCCTTAAGAAAGAAATATAAGAAATGACTCAATGTGACTTGGAACACTTATTCTTTTTTCACTATAGCAATATATCTTTTTCCACGTACATCGCCCTTACATCGTGTGCACACTGAAAAGTTTACTAGTGACTAATGAGTAACTTGTTATAAGATTTATCCAAAATAAATTTTATATATAAATATTCCAACAGATTAATTTCGAGCGTAATTTCGAACGTTATTTTAACCATTTTGTTGTGAAGTATCTCATAAGCCCCAAAACGCGATTACGTGCAGTTTACAGTAGAAGCGCTAGTCGAGAGTAAATCCAACACAAAAATGCAGCTAAAAGGGTTCTTCTCCACGCCTTTGATCCAGGATTCGTCGTCACTCACCAGCTAGGAAATCAGTCTTCATCTTTGGTGAGTCTCGTCTCCATTTTTCGATTTGATTTCAATTTTCTACTTTCGATGCATTTCTAATGTAAGCCGTATCGATCACAGTGATTGTTCTGTACATTGGTGAATTGGCAAATTTGGGATTTTTTTCTCAATTTCGATCGATTATTGTATTCAATGCTGATTTTATCGACAATTTTAGGTTTCTGCTGTAAGATTCACTCAGATATGCAGAATATAGATGAATTTCATCAGTTCATATAATTATTTGCTTGAGGTTTTTAAGCTTCGTGAATATCGTGGCATAAATTATAATGTAGTACTAGCTGATTTACAGCTAATTAGTTCAGCAGTGATGACAAATTTTACCGGAAGATGTGAGTATCAGCGATGACTAAATTTTATCGAAAGATGTGAGTTTCAGTGATGTTGAGAAGCTGCTTCTTGCTATGTGATATGTCAAAACCTTTTCAACATGCCAAATGATGTTTTACTAGTTACTAGACTCAGAAGGCCTGATTGTAATATATTTTTTACCTGTTCTTCCTGCTTATGTTTCCTTTTTTGTGGGTGATTTTTTGACATTGTTGTTTTTCGTTTTCCAGTGTCATATCACTGAGATGGCTGCAGCAGGGAGTTCAATGCTCTATTCGTTTTTTCTGTTTGTTGTAACTCTTTCTCTGCAAGAAGTGTACAGAGCAAAATTGGCATCTTCGGAGCTTTTTACTATTCTTGGAGGATTCACCAGCTCTATCATATTTTTAGTGCTTCTGACTGTAAGAGAATCTATCCTTTTAATGGTCATTATGCTCATAGTTTTGTCTTTGTGTACGTAGGTAACTCGTATAGAGTTAAAACCTTGAGTTATGTTAAAATTTAGGTGTTTTAAACCCGTTTTTCTGAATTTTAGTTCTTAGCCAATCAGACACTTAATATTTGGTAGTGTTCGTGTTATGTTTACCCTCGGTTTATGGGAAGTTGGTATTTTGGATGGAGGTAGTCACTTCAGTTGGTGAAAACATATTTTTGTGTAACATGTCTTCCTCCAATGCCTAATACAGAGAAGCCTATATCCACGGTTTGTTGCTCTAATAAGATAAGATGTGCTTGTAGTAATAACTGCGTTTTCCGAGTGAGCAGGTAGATAGAAACGTGACTGGTGGGTGATAATGCTCACATAAAAACCAATGCATTATAGGAATAATGCATATACTTATTGAGACTAATAATGGGTTATCTGTCAGTCTAAAACAGTATTGTTATATTCCTGTTCCCTTTCTATCCTCATCAGGTGCTTGTAGTTATGATAGTTATGTTGCTAAGGAAGCAAACCAAATGTAATTATTCTGACATGGCAACAGGAGTCGATCTAAAATTGAAGAAAGAGAAGTGCTTTCCAAAATTGATGGAACTTAGCCTATCTTAACACTTTGACTGTTGGTGTAACGATATGATACACACACACACACACACACACACACACACACACACACACACACACACATACTATCCAAGAGAAACATTGATAACTACTTCAGGTTTGACAACCCAATCGATTTATGGTACATGTAAGGACAAGTTTGTTTCCCTTTTTATCTAAGCCAGCACACTATATTAAAGCAAGTTCTCTGTAATCTCAACTTCAAATACATGGAATGCAATAATGCAACTCACACTAAGCGTTATCGGCAGAGAACTCCTGAAATTTGAAAATGACGAGAATTATGGACATCATGTTCTTCTTTGTACTCAGACTTATCGCTCTAGTTTGATCACTATAGAATTGAATGATTTCAGACCTCTTTATGCTAAACTTGTCATTTCTTGTTACTTTTTTGGTTTGTTTAGCGATGTATTTTGTCTGTGTTTCCGTGCTTAATCATCCAAGTAATATAACTTTTTGGCTGTATTTTCTGTGCCTAATTTAATTTTTATTCTACAGTTCATTGGTAACTATCAGGAAACATGTGGTGCCAAGACTGGATGGGGTGCTGGTTAGTCCCATTATTTTGTGGCACTCTGCTTTATATTTTGCCACTTGCTAATGCTAAAAGAGATATGTTGCTGGAGATGCATTAATTTTATGGGCTTCCCGTTTGCAATCCGACACTTTATTCTTTTCAGCAGCTACCTGTTCACTGTCAACTTCTCTAATATTCTACCACCAAAGGACATTTATCTGCATACATATATAGCTTATACTGCTTTCTATTGCTATGTAGCAATCAGTCGATCATTTTGGTCAAATTAGCCGCTTAGAGTGATATGCTAATGCTGATAATGCTCGACTCCAATAGTTAGTGAAATGCTGATTTGGTTAATGTTTTTTAACTAATTGGTGTTCTTCATTCATGGCTCTCAGTTATTGTCGCTGAAGTGGTGGCACTTATAGCTGCTAGCACCGTTCACAGAGTTTGCATCACAACCTGGTATAACATTTTCCTTTCATTATTAAATACTTCTGTTGATCATATTATAGTTTGCTACTTTGCTTCGGTATGGGACTTTTTTTTATATATGGTTTGATGATGACTTTGGATATGCAGCTTTCTCTTCTCGGTTGGGCTACTATATGAGGTGAACAAGCTTTCGGGAATGATAGTGGCCAAAGGTGAATCTAAAGCTAAACGCTATTGATTTGGCGATAGGACAGTAGAGGACCTGCTCTTGGAAACCCACCCGTGTTTTTCCAGACTCGTCAGTATAATACCTGAGAGGATCTTGATATAGCTATGTAGACTAGAAGTTTTTTTGTATGAATCTTCAAGCTGTATGGCTTAACTTTGTTGTTGTTGCTACCCGTCACTATGACATCTCAGGCATCATTGAATTTTGAATGGGTTTAAAAACTAGAAACATTCACATTCTGCACATGTTTCTCGTTTTATTTTTTCTTTTCAATTTATGAGTTAGCTTGAAAACTAGATGCATCTTTTAAAAGGGTTGTATTAAATCAATCAGTGTTTATATTAGAAAAAGGGTGCTTAATGATTTTTGTAATGTTTTCTACTAGTATAACGAGTGTGTCTCTCGATTTAATACTACTCTTCTTAAAATTATGGTGAATGGTTTTTCAAAATTTATACTTCATGCATGAGGTAAACTGTACAAGCCTTAACTATTAATCCTGCTTATTGGGAGGTGATCTCTTGCAAAATCTGAACTCAAGTAGGTTTAATAATTTACCACGTAAACTTCATATGTAAATAAGTTGTTGCCTTATGTTGAATTCCAATGTAAATTATTATGCAATTTCGCAATGTATCAATAACACATCGTTTGAACCTGCCGTATCTTCTTGGTTACAATCACAATGCATCACCTTCCATCATCATTCATTGATGATATAATCCTCGAAAAAAAATACATGTCGTATTATAGACTAAACTCGAAAACAGCTAGGTGAAAATTGGAGAGTGACCACGTCTGCTGAGCTGTAAATCATTGAACAGTTCCCAGCTAGCCATGATCATCTAGCTTGAACCAGTCCACATTATTCAATCAAAAAACCTGCCAAACACCTAATAACAGTACATACAAATAAAACAAAGTACAAAAAAGAAAGAATAAATACAAACATTAATTGAAATAGTAAATACAGCTTTTCTTCTTCTTCCTTCCATCCACCGACTCAAGAACAATACGCGTATTTCGGCTTTGAGAGAATTTAGGTGTTTCTTTTCCTCTTTCATCAATCAATCAATTCCCTAACCAATATTCTCTTCTCAAATCTCAATTATCCGATCCGTTTCGACATAGAACCTAAGTTCGATCATTCCAATTATGGACCAATTCGGAGTTTTGGTAGATGAGTATCACGGATTCAAATCCGGTGACCGATCAGCTCCCTTGTCCAAGCTCAAGCAGAAACCTAAGCAGCCTTCCTATTTCCCCCCCTCTAACACCTCCAATACTGTAGGCTCCTCTTCGTATGATTTAGACGGTTTTTTCACGGCCAAACCCCAGACACAGAGTTATTTTGGGAACGATGATGTTGACATATTCGGTGGGGTGAGGAGTAGTGGTGATTCAGGTTCGGTAGGTTTCAATAGCGTTAATGATGATTTTGATATTTTCGGTGGGGTGAGGACTAGTGCTAATTCGGGCTCTGTAGCTTCCAATAGCTATGATGATTTGCTTGGGCTGGGTAGTGAAGTTGTTCATGATGATGTGTTTGGGATTTTGGGACCGAAACCTACGAAAACGGGCTCTGGTTATGAGGATTTGATACCTGGATTTGGTGTGGAGTCGTCTAATCAAGGGTGAGGCGTGCGTTTTAAGCTTACGATGATTGTTTTGTCAAGTAGTAGCTTGTTATGCTGTTAGATGATAGTGTAGCTCTTGAGCATTTTGTGAAGCTGGTTTTGAATTTTTCAGTAGTCTTACCTTGTTTATGCATTCTGTGAAGTTGTTGGTAGTAGTCTATTATGATCTCTAGTATAGCTCTTTAGCATTCTGTTGTTGGTTTTATTTTGTTTTGTACCACCTTGTTATGCTCTAATGTAGCGTTTTAGCATTTTTAAAGCTGGTTTTGTTTTGTGTAGTGTTAGCTTGTTATGTGAAGTAGTAGCTCTTTAGAACTCTATGAAGTTGGTTTTGTTTTACTATTGATTATTAGCTTGATATGCTCAAGTAAAGCTTTACGGAAGGAAAGAGAGACTGTTTTTTATAACATAACTGGGCTGTCTATGGCAGTAAGGCACATTGATAGTCTTATGATTGCTCTTTAGCATTTTGTGAAGTTCATGTAGGAACTGAGAGGCTATGAACTGTTTAAAATGTTCTTTTAGGCCCTTTATCCTCTGTATATGAATATATGCCATCTGTTTGTTGTGATTAACAGTAAACACACAAAGGCAGACCCTTCTTCGAAGTCAAATAACCAGCCAAATCATGCTGGCGTGATTGTCGATGACGATCCTCTTCAGTTCTTTGCTCAAGATAAGGCAAAAGACTCAAAGAATGTTTCATTGGACGATCTAGATGATTTCTTCAATAATCAAAGTAAACCTCCAAGTCAGTCTGTAAACATTGATGATATATGGCAAAAGGGTAATGTCAGAAATGCAACTGCCCAGGTATAACATTAAACTGTATATTTGCTTCATTCTGATTTTTAAGAGTATCGAATTGATTTGTTGTTCTGCTGTTCAGGATTCCGAGTTTGATTTCTTCTCCAACCAAGGGCAAAAGCCTGTACCGCCTCCAGACACGCGGTCGGTTAAGCGTTCAGTTACACCACCTCCAGCTTTCAACGTTCCACCTCCAGGTGCGCAAACGGTTAGGCCATCGACAGGCTTCAATGTGCCACCTCCAAATGTGCGGACGGTTAAGCGTTCAGTTACACCATCTCCAGTCTTCAATCTCTGGGATGGTAATTCCATGAGAAACTTAAAAAATGCTTCTTTAGTTGTGATGCATGCTTCAGATCTGGATAAATTACTTCGATTAACTATGCCAAATGCATTTATCCTATAACCTAAGTTGTAAGCATGGAATACATATGAAATGATTCTGTTAAAACTATTTTGATGCAATATGCAGCAAAAACTATAAAATAAGAATAATTAGTATTGCTACTTACATTGCTAACATCTTCTACTTTGTGAGGCAACATTTTCGCAATATTGAGTATATAAGCTGTTCAATACTACAACAAGTGTGTGATCGTTCCTGCTAGTAGAAAGATCACACAATATTACATCCTAATACTCCCTGCATCCTGAAACAAATGTGTAAATCTATAAATTAAAAAAAAAGAAGGATAAAATTGGATTAAAAAATTGGAAAGTAATCTTATAATGAGGAGAATGAAAAATATTAAGTAAATTTAAACTCGTTGGGGAAGAAACTTACTAGTTTAGAAATGAGAAGAATTTATTTGGACATCTGAAAAGGCAGAATGGGTTGTGGTGGCATGTGTTTTGGAATAGAGGGAGTGGTGATCGCTAGTAATTCATATTTCAGTTGACTATGTATTATCTTGTCTCCTCTCAGGAATGTTTTTAATATTATTGTGCAATTTTGAGAAACTAACTAACAGTAACAGCTTCTTCTTTTTTGGCTGTGTGCTTGTGGTTAATATACACAAAATTGGGTTTCACTTGATTACACTTCTTGCTTCTTTGCTTTTGCAATTTGAGGTGCAAATTTGGAACAATGATCTTTTCAATTTAAACACATTTTCCCTCAACCCGGTCGGTGGTTGAGCATCAGACTTTTGTTGCCTCGTAGAAGTGTTTTTTTACCTGGCATGATCATTGAGTGGGATCTTTGTATTTATAGTCATTCTGTTAATGTTAAAAGAATTGTCTTCCAGAATGTAATACGTTCTGTTACTATCCTCCTTGCAGATGATGCGGTTTTAACTGACGAGTTCCAAGAGATCGACGGAGAGCCTCGAGAACGACGAGAAGCTAGGTGGAGACGGCATATGAGAATGAAGGAACGAATGGTAAGATTACTAGCTTTCTGCATGTAATTTCACTTGTGACTTGTATGTACTTCTCCGCTTACCACCCCTCCCCGCTCCCAAGTGCCAATGGCTACCATGTGTTTGCATTTGAAACATTATACAGGATGCCAGATGCAACTAAAGCAATCTTTTTTAACTCTTCTCTTGCTCTTGCTCTTTCAACCTTTTTTCAATAATAATAATAATAATAATAATAATAATAATAATAATAATAATAATGTTGAGAGAAAATAGAATAGGGTTTATTCTGATGTAATCAATGAGAGAGTACAACCATATATTTATACAAGATAAAGAAGCTTCTAAAGAGTCCGTAATAGTTGGGCCTATAACAGTCTAACCCAATACTAACTCTTGTACATTTGTTCTCTAACAAATAATAATAATAATAATTATTTAGTATTATTTGTATTGTTATTGTAGAAATTCTTTGCGCACTTGGGCTGAATCTTTTTAGTTTGGTGCATTTACGTTTTTTTTCTTCCCTTTTCCAGGATGAAGCTCTAGCTGTAAAGAATCAGCGTGATTTTGAAAGCCAGTACGAACAGGAAGAGAAACGTGTAAGAATGATAATTGGGGAAATACATTCTCTTGAACTGTGTGTATGGACTTCTTTATGTGTTGGGGGCAGTAGAATATGCAAGATTAAATGAATGTCCTAGTATATGTTGTTTGTCGCTCTCTGTCATCACTCTTTAACATATAGACTGGTAAACCTGATTAATGGAGATTGTTTGGATGAAATAAAGTTATTGGATGTGCCAAATCAATTGAGTCTTAGTAGGGATAATAGCAGGTAGTCCGTGTGGAATCACATGCCTGTTGAATCAGACATTGTCTGATTGAAACAAATAGCAAATACAAGGGACATGTAATTGCAATTTATCTTAGACAGCAAACATTTATCTTGGGATTCCTCTGATATAGTCTGTTCTCTGATTGTTAATTTAAACAGAGGCTTGCAGAAACACTGGAAAAAGATATAAAACTTTGGTCTGCGGGGAAAGAGGGCAATTTACGTGCCTTGTTGTCTTCATTACAACAGGTATTATACTATCCTTTTGTATTTTCAATCTTTATGTGTTTCCCTATTACTGAACCTGACATGTAAAGGAGTTTTGTACTTTTACTCGGTATGTCTTGTCTAATATATTGAGTTCTCATGGTGAATATCATGAAACAATTTTAGTTAGCTAGTTAGTATGTCAGCTTTGGCCTTGATTATGTGCCCTGCGTAAGTAGCTCTGGAATTATGACTACGGTATGGACACCTTTTGGAGTTATGTAGCGCTGTTAAAGCCTTAAATACTGTACTGTATAATTCCAATGTTTTCCTTAAATCTATTAAATTCATTTCTATATATTTTCTTTCAAAATGGGCAAAGTAGTAAAACTAATTTTCCCTTGCCACTTCGCATTTATCCTGTTCTAATAAGTAACAAATAAACACTAAAATATCGAGTTAGTCGAGGGCTTGAACTTAATTTTGATTCAAGGACATATATACCTACTTAACCTGTTGTTCCCAATGGGTAGCCTTTTGTAAGACTACTCTTTCATATTTTTTGGCCAAGATTACTAGTACTCCCCCTTAGTTCTGAACATAAGAATACTAAATCTCCATTATACAAGTCATATTTCCCCTCTAAAGGGAGGTCAATGACTTACCAGAATTTGTCAGACGGTGTGTGACTAGCTTATATGCACTGGTGTGAATGTAAAAACTTAAGTTGGTTGTATACATTACACTGGTTAATCTGTTATGGTAAGTTAATAGTTGTCTTGGTGAGCTATTAAATAGTTGTTTGTGAAGGTGCCTGCTACCATGTTCGATTACATACTAGCAGTCCCTGTTTTGTTTCTCTTGGGCTTTTGATTCACGGCCGAGCATAAGCAATATACAAAATTTATGGTGCCATTGAATGTCTTGCAGGTTTTGTGGCCTGAATGTGGCTGGCGTCCTGTTTCATTGACAGACATGATAACTTCTGATTCAGTGAAAAAGGTGTATAGAAAAGCCACCTTGTATGTCCACCCAGACAAAGTTCAACAAAAAGGAGCCAATCTCCAACAAAAATATATTGCAGAAAAGGTGTTTGATATCCTAAAGGTAATACTCTTCTAGTTTATGCTTTAAAAAAGGGGAAATTTCTTTGCATTAATTGGAACATTTGTTATATAATTTCGATGTTCTCATCTTTCCTTCGCATATGGTGTTAACATTCTGCTACTTATCATTGATAATTGATAGGAAGCCTGGAACAAATTTAGTTCAGAGGAACTTCGATGAGTTTGAAGTAGTGTGTCTGGAACTGATGCGGGTTGTTGAGCAAACAGGTGTATTCCATGGTGTATAAAGAAAGCTGGAAATTGAGGAAAGTGTTCTGTTTTTTTTTAGTGTGAATATAATGTGACATTAAAGTTCAGTGCCAGGTGGATATTTAAGATCACGTAGATTTCGTCCTAGACATCTTCAATTCAATTTATTAAAATTCTAACATGCAAAATAGAAATTTGGCATGTATTCTTCTGCTTATATAATTTTCTTTTTTACTTGTGGGAGTCAGTCTTGGATTTTAAATAAGTTACGTATATAACATTTTCCTGTATCCTCTTAGAGGGTAGATTACCCACGGTAAGTCCTGTTCTGCCCCTGATCTAATCAGTCTTCAGGCAAGATCATCATGCCTGTGACTGAACTGAATCATTTGCAGAATTATGCTTGTATTGGTAAATTATGCTCCTCTGTACTGAGCACAACTTCCCAATTGCCTTTTTTTTGGGACAATATTGTGAACTTTAAATATTTAATATCGAACCCTCAACCTATTAGTTGAAGCGTCTTACCAATTAACTTAGTGGTTATGATTGATCATAGTTGAAGGGGAAACCCTAGGGGCATTGGCCACTCGTGGATACATAAAATATAATTAGGATTCATAATTGATCCACATTTAGACCCAATAGTAGGATGCTTTATATTCCGAATTAAAACTATTATAAAAGTTGGATTTGCCAGGAAAACAATATCCTTATCTCATAAAGTAGTAAGATTCTGAAAATAATTGCGATTTTTTTGTCATGATTTAAGTCGGTGGTGGATTTGTATAATTATAATGAATTCACTATATTGGTAGAATTAAAATATTAACGATGGGGTTAGATGCACTCGACAAAGATACTTAGAATCTTCCCGGAATCTTGGAGGTCCATCTCAGGTGCTCCATTACCACATAGTTGAAGTTAACAAAAGACAAATTAAGGTCCACTTTTCCTTAACATATCATAATTTCTCCCTTTTTCTTTTTGGTAATACCACAATTCTTCTGGCGGCACCATGCTTATTGGACTAGCCAAAGTTGAAATGACTCTTCCTAGAGAGATCACAATTGTTTGCTCCAAACAATATGAAATGAAGAAATGTTTGTACAATATTAGGTGGGAAGAAAATTTTCGAAAACAACTAGACGGAGTGTATGTTTTGCAAAAAGATGTGATAAGGTTACATATTGTTAATAAGTCCTCATGAAAAGAGACGGATGGCCTCTTATATTCCGATATCGCAAGTAAGATAAAATCATCAGTGATTGATGATTGATAAACTCTCGTACCTAATATAATTGAATTGTTATGGTTTATGAAAAGAGACAACCACGTTCTTCTAAAAGGGAAAAACGAGACAATCACGTTAGTGTTTGAGCCCAACTAGCTCCACTCCACCCAACCTGGCCACCACCTATGGCCATCTTACTCCGAACTTGTGTGCCGCCCGGCCCACCATCATCTATAACTATTCAAGTCACATGAAAATTGGATGATCAATATGCATTCCTTGCTAGACTATCTATATTTTAAATTGAACTTTCTCAAATTGAATAATTACAACTCCACCATGATTTGTAACAAATCGCCACGATCGCATAAACAAAATTAATTACTCATAAGCTATTATTCCACGTCTCATATATATTGGTCAAACAAACGACATGCGTACATTCATACATACTTCATACTTATGTATACACAACACACACTGAAAAATTGACTAGTGGTTCGTCAATTATTAGCAATTAATTTATTGTTCTTAGTTTTTCTATATGTGTATATAGATGGAGATTTTCCAACTGAATTGAGCATTCTAATAGTAGTATGATGGAGTAACATTTATGATAATCATACTGTTAGACTACAACTCAACTTCTTGGATGCTTCTAGTTATCTTTACTTCATTTTTCTTTTCTTAAAACTTGACTTAATTTACATCCATCCTTTTAGTGGGTGGTGGAAGCATCATGTAGCGACCTATTTGCTGGTCAATAATGCCAAATTCCAAAAGGTTATACTCTGTCTTATACTTCCTCAAAAAGTGGCTCATAAGAAGAGCATAAATCCAAAAAGTTCACATTGTCATGGGTCATCACACTCATCATCATACCATCACCCCGAATATTTCCGGGCAATCAAAGATTTATCGAATATTGACACTTGCACAACATTCATGTGCCTATGTATACCCACTTGAGTTACCGGATGTGAGCTCGGGCGCAAAAGAACTTCATGCAATTGACATGTCGTAAAAACTTATATGTAAATTTGTGATAGGCTGATCTGTTCAGACGAATAGACGATCAAGTTTGACTCATATCTAGTGTCACCGAAATAATTCGGTATTTGTAATAATTGGATGAGATCATGTAACAAAGCTCTAGTTTTTCTATTTGTGGGACAATCCCAACTCATCAATGTGCCAAAATGTCCATACCATGCTTTCATGAGTTGATAGCCATGGAACTTATAAGAATGGCCGTGAATATAACATGCGTTGTGTGATCAATAATAATGCATCAATCTTCAACACATTTGAATCGGACAAACAACTTTATGAGACTTGTCCATACACTACTCTCGTACCCATTAGTATTTTGAAAAAACAACTATGCTATTCTATTCTTATGAAAGTGCATACATGGCTTGGTAATCACGGGGTATCTTATACTATAGGACAGGTTTCAACATTTGTTTTCTTGGATAAGACAAGGACACCACAATAATTCATGCTTAAGACATTAATTAGAGCAGATTCTTAGCAGATTATCAGGGAATCATAAGAAAAACATGATCAATCAATACCCTGCTTTGTTCTCTTCAACTGTTTGTAGTTTTCCGACCTGCTTTGATCTCTTCAACTGTTTGTAGTTTTCCAAACTGAACTAAGTGAGACTAATTAACTTTAGTATAAAATATAACTAAACAAAGTTGAACTGAACGCTTCACCTCTAACTAATAGGTCGAGGTTACTCTTTAATCGTTTAAAGAAAAGAGTTGAACCGAATGGAACGGAACTGTACTGAATAAGAATTCAGTTGAAGAAACAAAGTCTTAAAGGGAAATAACATGGACATGGCAGTGTTTGTTAACGTTCATGTAAAAATGTAACTAAAGTGTCGTAAAAATAAGAAATGAATCCAATTGACATGACGGTTTTTGTCAACGTTCATGTAAAAAGTGTTGTAAGAACAAGAAATGAATGCATTTTTAGTGTGGCGTGGTTAGATGTGTTTTCATCACTGTAGGTATAGAGAGAATCTCAAAGTTGCATTTATACTTCTTGGATTGTTTCAGCTGAGAAACAAATTACATTGGAAAAATAGCACTTTTCTTGAATTCCATATAGAAAATTACTACATACATGGGCCTCTTCTTTCTTCATTTTCCCTATGTAACACAGCATTGAAATTACACCACCTTTTTAGGCTTGTTATGAACATTTAGCTAAAAATAAATTCTAACAACAGTTCTTTTCCATTGTAGAAAAGAGCATCTTTTTTATCCACTGAAAGGCTTGTAAACCTTAAGATCAACCACAACTCCTGCAAAAGATCCAACCAGAGCAGCAAGTGAAATGATCAAACAAGTGACACTCAATATTTGTAGACCAATCCATCTTGAGCTCCATCTTGGAATCCTCATCTGCACAATGTACATCTCCACCGGGAAGTACACCGTTAGGGGCCAAAACCCGAGTGCCCCGAGTATCCCAACGACGTCATTGAAGAACGGCATGAGCATGGAAATGACGGTCGTGATAACTACAAAAGCGCTCCTCCAAACGAGTCGAAATAAGCTGAGCTTTATCGACTTGTAGCCGGGGATTGGGATTTCGACTTCCCTGGTGATGAACTTGTTGTCGGGGAAGTATTCGGATGCTTTCTTCTCGATGAAGGCGAATAAGGGTTGGCAGTAGACTTGGTACGCCCCGATAAGATGGATTACAATCGCGGCGTTTGCAATGTCTAGTAGCCAGTAGGGGTTGTAGAAGCCGAAACCAGTTAGGAGGTTTCCAGGTGACGAGTCTCCGAATGCGGCATATCCAAAGCAGCCGCAGGACATGTAGAAGATCGTTGTCACCGCTACACTTATAAGCGTCGCCTTCTTCATTGTTTTGTACTCGGACGGCGGAGATTTAATCGTATCCTGTCGTTTCAAAGAACAAAGATCAGCTTTCATCCACATCAATTAATATTTTGCAAGAATCATACAGATGAGAATAATACCTGGATTTCTATAAGGATAAGAGAGTAAGAATAGGCAAAAGCTATGGCACCAAGAGCTTGGAATGTTCTCCAAATCTTGTCAAGTTCAGTGACTTCTCCACTGCTTGTAACAGCTCCAATGCTTATTCCAGTCATACTTCCCATGACTGATCCATTCTCTTTTACCATGAAGAGTAAATTTCAGAATACTATTCAATATATACTAAATCAAACTTATTAGCACAAAGTGTGAAGCAGGGGCGGACCCAGTGAGGTGGGCGGGGGGCGAACGCCCCCAACCTCGGAATTTTTTTTTATAGGTAATATTTTTGAAAATTTTGAATTTTGACCCCCAAACCCTCGAAAACCCCTCATATATATAGTTCCCCCCGAAGTTTCATATATATAGTTTTGCCCCCAAGTTAAAATTCCACGCCCGCCCCTTGTGTGAAGTATAGAGCTTCTCGAGACGACATACCGACAACTTTAGCGATTCCGAGGCCTAAACCGATCGTGGAGTACGTAAACGACATCACGGCAGCCACAATTGAAAGCCACCAAATCTGATCAAAGTCTGGAATCTGGGAGAAAAGTATTTCTATAACTCCAAATGCAATCATATATGGATTGCTTGACACTTTGCATGGACTTTCATGTCCTTTTGTGTGGAAACAATCAGACCTCTCTATTGCCCTGTTCCATAACATAATTTCACACCTCATTAGACTTGTTCATTCCATCAAAACTTACACAAAACCGAAATGATATACACATACTGTCCTGTTTTAGTTAACCGTAGCGTAAAAGTGTAATCAAACCGTCGTAAAAACAAGAAATGAATTCACTTCTGCTCTTGCTATGCCATTAATAAAAATAAGAAGTTCTGATATGTAATTGTACTTACACCATGCTAACAGCTGAAGCAATTGTGTAACCAATAGCAACTCCAAAAAGATTCAAGTACTGAATTGCACCACATATTTTCACTTTGAACCCACCTGCAATTTACACAATTGCACTTTTAACAACAATTCTAACCAATTACATTAAAAAATGTCACAAAAAGAATTTTTGGCCACTCTTTTTGGACCCAAATGTCAACTAGCAGGGGTTATATGTAATTTTTTAAAGAAGTAAGTAAACATACCTAAGTTGGAACTAACAGCATCCATGTAAGTATAGTTCCTCTTGCCGGAATCAGGGTCGCCGCTCCGGTAACAGGCTGCGAGAAGGGCAGAAGTGTAATACGTCACAAAGGAGAACAGAATCATCACAACTGGGCCTGCAACCCATCCCAACTGGGCTATAGCCCATGCCAGTGACAACACTCCCGACCCAATAACGGCCGTTATGATATGCGCACTCGCAGTCCACACCGATCCTACACATAAGATACATACGATTAGAATGTAACTAATCCAGTCGAACACTCATATGCATCATAGATGAATAATCGAGAGCAATTCTTTTATATTGAGCGCAATCGTATTTATTTACTCGATAAATAACAAATATAAAATAATTGCTCTCGATTGAACATTCTCGTATTTAAAAAAACAGAGAGGTAGAAGGAGAAGGAAAGTACCACTTCGCTTGAGCTTGCCATCATCATCATAACATTTGGAGCCAGCAGGTTGAGAAGGGAGGTTGATGGAGACATCGAAAACTTGGTGATGGTGTTGTCTCAGTCCTTCACTCATCTTTTTTGGTTTTTAAAAGAGAAGATGAAGAAACAGAGGAATTAAATTAGAAGGGAAAGTATACAAATTCAGTGATGAATGAATGCTCTGTTTTCTTATGGTTCAGAAATATTAATTTACTACTGCTACCCAACTGTATTTTCTTGCAGACACACACACACACACGTTCCAAGAATTTATGCCTCTGATTTAGTGACTGTTTGAAATCTATGTGCTGCTAGATATGAGATATGGAGAAAGAGAGAGCAGATAATAAGCTATTGAGAATGAATGGGAATTCTTGTGAATTGAGAGGGTTTATATAGCAAGAGAACTAGGACAAGTCAAGGAAGGTGCATATGAAAGAGTGACATGAGATTTTTTTCTTTCTTTTGTCAAACTTTTAGTCTATAACAAAGATCATTTAGCATGTGTGTTGCAACCCCACATTGGGGCCCTAAATGGGAATACATAACAAAATCCTATTTGACTCATGTTTGACTATGAGTTTGACCCGTACGATCATAATAGAACCTCTTCACTATAATATTTGTCTGAGTTACGTAATGTATAACGAAGATTTGTACTTGTTAATAAAAAGGTAAAGTGTATTTATTTCTCAGTTCCTAAAGTTATATAGTGAAAATGTGTACTGTATATGAACTTTGGGGGAGTTCTTATTTTTTTTTATCATGGTCTTTTTTCTTGATTGTTGAAATATATTGGAGAAAAAACATGTAGAATTTGGTTAATATAACTATTTTTCTTTGTTTTACTTGTGGGAGTCTAAATTGATTGGATAGTGGAAGATCTTCTTTAGCTCATGTAAAGTGGATGCTATCTTCAAGAATTGCTCTTTTCCTTCTTATGAGGGTGGGAAAGGTGAAAACTAAGTGAGAGTAAGATTTCATGTAATTCAAAAAAAAGAGTTGGTCAAATATCACATGCATGGGGACTAGGTAACAAAAGTGCAACGAGAAGTGTAATTCTCCTTCCCCTCAGGTTACTATTACAGTCAGGTCCGGATTTAAATTTAAAAAATAAATAAATAAAGTGATATATGTGGTAATTCAATGGGAAAATATGAAATAAAATATAAGACATAATGAATAAAGTATGTTATACATTTTATATTTAAATTGAAATTGAAACTTCTGAAATGAAAAATAAAAAGTTGAATTTAAAACGAAGAAAGTATATTTCATGAATTTTCCAAACTTTCACCCTGCCACTTGGTTAGCAATATTTCATTCCGGTTACATTTGTCGCAGTAAGATAGTTATTTGTATTTACTAGGAATTAGGAAATTATTGAATACCAGAAACTATCTAAATGTTAATGACTTTCTCTAACTAGAGATGCATAAAATTTTGAAAGTCACAAGAATAATGTGTTTCACTACACATGCAAGCAAAAATTAACAAAAAAGACACAAACAAAATTAGGAATCAATCAAAATTTGGTTAGTAAGAAAACATATAGTTGTAGAAAAGAACAAGAAAAGGTATTTAGTGTAAGGTTCCATACCGTCATTATGAGTTTCTTCTTCAATCAAGTGCACAAAGAAGTGAAAGAAGATAAGTATTGTGTGTGATATGAATTGATGATCAAGACCAAGCTATATATATACGTATAAGAAGGGACTAAATGATACTATTACATTTTTAAGTGTCTCTTTTATTGAGAACCTTTGAATTCAAATACTAGCTTAAAAGTGTTCTCAACCATTCTTTAGCAAAATGGAATAGGGTTCTTGCGTAGATAATTATAATCATTCATCTCAATAATGCTCTACAAAATGATGAGTATAATGTGCCAAGTATTTGAGTGAGACATTTTTATTTTTGTTTTTAAGCTGCAGTCAAGATGGAGTTATTAGAATATGGTCCAAAATTTTGGTGACACTCATGGTTGTGCACTATGTGCAGCACTGCACAGCTAATAAATTGCCATAGAAGAATTGAAATTTAGCATCCTATTCCCTCATCTTTGGCTATCATACTCTTAGGAAAGGAAGGTTCATATTGACTCCTTTTAATTAAATTGGTACTATTATGATTTTGGTCTTTGCACTAAATTTTAAGCTACGTTCTTTTCGACTTAAAATCACTCCAATTTAGTTTAGTATTCAGTTCAGTTCAACTTGACTGTATAATTTATACTTTAGTTCATTTCAATTCAATTCAGTTTAGTAAATTTCAGTTGAAAAGAACAAAACTTTATTTGATAATACTCCATACATTGAATAAAATTACCTAAAATCATTATTAAACTTCGAACTTCGAACTAAGCATCTGATATTAACTTCATCCCCTTACTACTTCGAAATAAGTCATAGTATTATTTTCTTTATATTTTTACTTCTGGACATCATTGTAATTTTAATATTTGATAAATTAAATAACTGAATACTCCTACATCCTATTCGAGAAAATCACACGGCCTCTAAATGAAATTACGTTATCACAGACTCGATCTGTACACTTCATGGCTTCATGCTCACATCTCCGAATTGCTTTCCATCCGATATATTATGAGTCACATTTTCCTTTCACTATAAGCTTACACTCTTATAATTTAAATCGTATTCTATTAGTATTCCATTAGTATATAGGGTTACAAAAAGGTAGCGGGTGTACTATTCGAATTGATCATGTCTTTAGACGGAAACCTAACTTTCTGCAGTATGATTTTCCCACATCTTACACTGGGAAATAAGGAAATACGAATCTTGAGAGAAAAAAGCTAAAAAGAAGTTGATTTGTGACCCTTCAATTTAGTGGGGAAACATTCGTTTATGTTACTACTAGCTAGCTAGTTAAAAAGTGTCAATAGGGATTGATCAAACACATACATACCACTACCAATTGTAGCATCCTCACCATTCATAGTGGATATTATACAACCACAAATCCAGGATCTAAACAGTAAACGCAGCAACACAGACTTCTTCAGCTAATCTCTATTAATGCTCCTCCTTCCATGTACAGTGAAGACGCGTTCTTGGAGAAATATGCGACTTCTGATATAGCCTAAGATTGGATTTATCATGATCGCATATTGAGATCGATAAAATCATGTAAGTAATCTATCAAATAAGATAGATGTAAATCCGTTTTAAACATCTGCGGTATAACATTATTTTAGTCCATTGATTTATTTATGATTTCTATAATGCCATGTTGAGCAATATTTAGATATAGCTATATAGGTTCACGTACGTGTGGTAAATGAGCAAAACATATATGTATGGGTATAATGTGTGATTTTATGAGCTGGAGTAATGTTTTATGGGTTCCAATCATATTTGGGGATACCGTAATGGGTGTTGATGCCGGCTCTAATTCTCTCCCAAGCTTTTGAGAGAGGCCGGGATAGCTAGAGGGAACGAATTCTTTTTCGTATAATAAAATGAGAGGTTTATTATTCATATACGAAAAGGTAATCATCTAAGTTGGTGAAGTGATTAGTTAATACTTATAATGAAGTTGATGTGAATGTTAATTTTAAATTTTGATAGGAATGGAGTTTTGTTAACAATATTTAGTTATGGATTTGAAAAATAATATTGGTGCAACTTGTTTTCTTAGTTATCTTGGAATTTATTGAGATTTATCCACATGCTAATTAATTAAACTCGTGTCATTCATAAAGTATTTACATGTTGATATGATATGACATATCCTTATCTCAGCACGTTTCAATTTCACAGGTAGTCTCTTTTTCCTTCCTTTTATCGCTTTCCACCAATAAGTTATGATTTGAGGGAAAACTTATTTGCATTTGAGCTTTTAATCATAATCACGATTATATATCCCTTAATTAATTGTAATGTACCATGTAATAATATGGTTAACGGGTTTTCTACCGAATGTTATGTAGCCAATATATACAAAGTGATACTTGTGAAAAACGAAACGTTCGAGTTTTGTATATGTCGAAATTCAACTATTCAAGTCGATATGAATACTTATAATATGAGTTGCTTATGATGATCATATCGTACTGGCACATGTTCAGACTAGATTATAACATTGCTATTACAACCTCACTATAAAAAAGTCCACAAATTATAATCATCTACCTTTTAACTATTTAAAATGCACAATCTTCTCTTCTCTTCTCCTCACAAGTCATAACAAAGTTGATATACATATATCTTGTTTGTCATACCTGTTATGAAAGGGACGAAAGAATTTATCTCAAGTACATATGATTCTTTCTCAAGAAAATTGCAGGTTCTCTCTTATCTTGATCAACCAGTTGGTGATTTAGTTCAAAAATAAATATTCCAAGTGTGACACTTTATAAATGTATCAATAACACTTTTAATTAAGTATATGTACATCGATCATACTTTGTCTTACTCCCTTTTATTCCTCTGGCCTACATTAATTATTTCTACAAATTACTTTCAAGTTTTATTGGTAAAAAATCAAGGAAAGGGTGTATAACATAACTTAACTTTTCGCGTTTACCACAGGGTATCAAAATATTTGATAAGCATTGATTATTAAGAAAAAGAAACATCTTTTTCGACTTTTGGTTTAGTCATTATCCGGCATGTGGAATTCTTGACTCGATGCACAAAGTAAGGAAGTGTCAAAACCTACCATATTTGCCTCTAAATCTTCGATCTACTTTCAACTTACATTTCTTTTTATTTGTTGAACAAAATTGGTACAATTAAGTACGAGAAATCCTATGGATTAACGAACGATTAAAATGCACAGTTATACTCTATTCTTTAACTAAATATTATTATAATTTAGTTCAGTTCACTTAAATTCATCTTCATTATATATATATATATATATATATATACATATATATATAGCCACGGATCCAAGGAGGTGCAATGGACAGCAATTGCTCCCCCTGAATTTTTCTTCCAAAATTATTAATATATTCTTGAAAAATTATATATATAGTAGAAATTCAATATTAACCCATAAAACTTTCAATAAATAATAGAAAGATCTCATAAATTACCATTGAAATTCAACCAAACAACAAACATAATTGTAATCCTAAAATTTAGGCAAACTATTTACAGAATTCAACAATAAAATGAACTAAAAGCTTTGTTGTTATTGAAAATTAAGGGATTAAATTGAAAGATCAAGAAAA
>JAYMSP010000750.1:0-42139 GCA_036897095.1 Plantago elongata | reverse complement strand
GTCCATTTCATCTCCATCTCCGTCCATCTCCTCCCGACCACCCACCCATCGCCGTCTCCACACACCACCACCGACTAGAACAGCGTCGCCTCGTCACCACATCATCTCTGCAAACCGCCATGGTCCGCCACCGCCGCCGCCGCCATACCCACCACCTCCGCCGCTAGATCCGCGAGTAGATCCGCGCCACCGCCATACTCCATATTTTTTCTGCACTTTCATTTCATATATTGTCTTTATGTTTGAGTTTGATTCTGCAAATTGGGTGTAAATTGGGTGTATGATGTTTGAGTTGATTTGATTGGTATGATTGATATGATTGGGAACTGAGTCTGCAAATAGACTAGATAGCCTGCTGCAAAATGGAGGAACATTTTGCAACAGTGGAGCCATTTCAATCCTTCACATTTGAATGCCATACCAAACACAAATTACCAAATCCCATTCAAATGAGCATTATAGTGTCATGTCAATCAGCCCCTAGGTCTTTTGGTTACATAACTCTAGTACTGGCTGAGAGCTTAAGATTTCTCCTTGAAAAAATGCTAAATAAGTAATTATACCAGTATTAGAGTTGTTATTTACGTAACTCGTTTAATGCTTCAATCTTTTGGGTCGCATTTTGTAGTTGTGATTCACAGGTTCGAGCCCTGCTCTCTATAGTAAGCTACGAATCTAGTAGGTGCACTGGAGAGTGGAGCCTTCTACTCGCCTATCTTCTCTCGCGATTCCTTGCTGCGACGAGTACTCCTTGCTAGGAAACTAGTAGGTCGATGTATCAAATAGAGTACCACTGAAAAGTATACATAAAATAGCTCTTTAGGTGGTAAAGCCAATGTGCTTCGAGACCCTTAAGCACTACTTCGGGAGCATCCCTCCTCTTCTTGTATCAAGATAGGCTGATAACTCTAACTGCAGCAGCCGAGATTGCATCAATTACATATTACATATTCAAATTAAACGAATAGGACATATTCTAGGTCTTCCATCACACCTTTCTTAAAAACAAGAAAAGCAAAAACAATTGATAGTAGTAAAACTTGATCAACGACCTGAAAATATCATCCTTGCAAAGTCCGATCGGATTGTGAATTTGCTTACCCTCCATCGGTCGGATTGTGAATTTTCTTAGCCTCCATCGGAACATACACACAAAAACAAAAACAAAAACAAATATTGACTGCTAATCCTTTCCTCCTTTCACATGCAAATAATCAGATCAGATCTTCACTTCTTTGATCGATCAATTGTATATTCTCAATTCAAATCGTTATCCATGACAATAAAATAATGAATTGGATCGAAAATAGAATAGAGATTTACTTCTTGCTCTAGTGTAATGACGAATCGACAAACATAGACATTCTGCAAAAGTGATGGGATTGGATGGGACGAGATCTCAAGAGGAAAAGGCCAGCCGCCATTATCGAAGCCTTGATGAAATACGTGAGACTATGAATATACATACATATGTAGTAGTAGCTGATGGCATAGGGTTTTGTGGCCTCCACATTTTTCTCCAAATGGAGTAAAAATATATAAGTACTCCCTCCGTCCCGATTTGAAAGTCCCGCGGGACCGGGGAGGTAATAAATTATGAATGTGATTGGATAAAGTAGGAGAAATAGTTATAAAGTATGAGATATAATGTATAAAGTATGAGAGTGATTTTCTATTTAAGGAAACAGGACTTTCAAACCGGGACAACCCAAAATGAAAAGTGGAACTTCCGAATCGGGACGGATGGAGTACAATGGAATCAATCTACTATTCAGTAAAATAACATGTATAGTATATAATTGTTTACAAGCACGTGGTTACCGCGTGTTAAGGCTAGAGAATTAAAGGGAGGGAATATTTACTATATCACGCTTGCATCCCCTACTTCTTTTACCAAAATAAGACCTTACTCTTCTCATGTTTTTCCTTTATTTTTCTTTCTTACTAGATGGATGCCCAGGTTATTACCTTGTCTCTTGCGTAAACTCCAAAGAATGAGCTGAACGCATGGATTGATTGGTATGATGAAATCATGAAAACGAAAGGGTACATTCCTATGTTTTTGAGGATGAGTATGAGAGAGCTATTAAGAGGCCAAGAACAGAGAACGAGTTGATGAGCTGGATGATAATTGTTCAGGCCAGACGAAGTCGTGTGCTGTGTGTCTGGAAGATTTGAGCCAAGGAGGGCAGCAGTTGAGGAAGATGGCTTGCTCGCATGTTTTCCACCAAGAATGTATCATTCAGTGGTTGAATACTAGCTATATCTGTCCCTTGTGTCGATATAAGTTGTCCACAGCATAATTAGCCGTTCTAGCTTCAATGTTTAGGATTAATATTCAAGTCCCGTTGTTTAACTTGCCATTGTATTCGAATCTGATTGAGATAAAAATTGATGTTACATACTACTATTGTCCTTGTCCCTTGTTACCTTATTTTTGTGCCTTGCAATCATTAGAGTTCTCAATTTTCTGTGCCATGGTATATTTTTGTGCCATATTTCTCTCTTTTTATCGTATGCATACTCTCATATTGCATACTGATACAGCCGCGCGAGTTGTTTTCTGCTTCTGTATAGCCATGGTCTGAGTTTTGTCCGTCTGTTATTGTATAAATGTCGATTAGCAATCATGCGGTGGTGGATGATTCCGATTCACTGTGTGAGATTAGGCAGCAACATGTTGCGGACTGTGGACATGACTCATGAGTTGAATAAGAAGGAAGATACTGTCTGCCAAATTTCTAGTACTAGGTTTTTGTTGTTGATGAAACTAATCCTCTGGAAAATTGTCCCATGGAGAGAATTCTCAACATATGGCTCATTTCTTGGGGACGTTATTGGGAAGTACAAGCATATCCAGGCTTATATGCATAGTAACCATATATATCATCTGCTTAAACAGATTCCGCCCATTAGAATCCAAACCACCCCAAATAGCAGCATGTGTAGAAACTGTGTTGAGAGAGTAAGATGCTAATCGATGCCCCTGTGTGAAGTCGTTAATCGAAAGACGATCATATATATTAGAAAGTTTATAATGTAACACCAAAAATAGAAATTTCCGAAGTTTTTAAAAGAATGGAGATGTTTCTAGACATAACTCCTTGATCCAAAAGTGGGGGCAAGTAGCAGTATATGTGCACGAGAGAAGTAAGAAAAGAGAAACTAAAACTTAACCCACATCGGGAAATGTAAAAGGTGTACAAACTAATAGTTTAGCAGTAAAGCAAGTGCACAATCCTACTCGAGGAATTGTACCTCTGCATTCCAAATCAAAAATGGGTGCAGGACCAAATAGTCTCGTGGTATTGAGAGTTGAGCAAAACCCCTACCCGTGCTGAGTAGGCTCCAAGAGGAGAGAAACCCCTACCGTACATAGCACCGGGTTCCCTTGTGCCGAGTGCCCGGCACAAGAAGTCGTGATTAATGGGCCTTGAGCGTCAAGTCCCCCTACCCGTTACATAGCACCGGGTTCCCTTGTGCCAAGTGCTCGGCACAAGGAAGTCATGATTAATGGGCCTTGAGCGTCGAGCCCCAGCTAATTGTGAGACCCAAACGTACCCGTTTGGGGAGGCCGAGGCGCTCGAGCCTCGAGCCGGAAATATGCCACTCTCTGAGACTATATTAACCTTTTTGTACTCGAAATTAAAAATATGCCGCAATTCAAGACAGATGAAATCGATAAAATCTGCTCTTCCAACTGTTCTCTTCAAACACAGTATATGATGTTTGATTGCATTAATATTAGTAGTAATAGTTACCCGGAGAGTATTGATCAATCTACACCAACGTAGTACTAAGCTTATTCGACCCTTGTTCACAGATGTTGAAAGAGAAATATATTGTTCAAGATATTTCTTCATAAAATTGTTGTGCATGGAATATTTCTAACAAAACAAGGTATTTATTTGCCTGGAAAACAACGCACTTCACAGATGTTGAAAGAGGAAAAGGGAGAATCAGAACCAATAATGCACCAAAGTACAAACTTGTATACATACAAGAGATGGAGAACCACCAAGTATTATTGTCTGCATAAGAACTGAGCAAATAAATAATCATTCTACATTTCTACTACTCCATTGGAGAACTGAGGCGAAAGCAAAATCTAGAAACAAATTCACAGACAAGTCGAGGGGATAAACTGTTGGGTATGATATCTATGTATGATCCCTCGAAGTATATTAGAGCTGCTACACTGGGACGAGAGAATATATGTACTTTGTCAAACAGCAGTTCAATGTGCAGGGCTAAAAAGAGCACTATAAAAATCTGGGGAGTCTACATTGACCATCACGGTCCTACTGTAATAGGGAGGTATATAAATAGAACTCAAGACAAGGTTTCCAGCCTGCAATAGATGCAGAGGGACTTTAAAAGGTTACAGTATAATATAACTATCCATCAGGAAAATCGAAATGCATGAAGAATTTCACGGGCATTGATTTCAGGCCAAACAAAGGCAATTTAGGCTTCCATAATCGTACTATTCAGTCAACTTCAAACCTAATCCTGATTGCAACATAACTTTGTAAGGTACATCCATACATGATTTGATTTGCCATCAGCGCATCAGTAGCCTACGAGTCTTGTCTTACCAACAAATTGAAAGACTTAGTTCGATGAAGAACCAGTAGCACAAGCTTCTGGCTTATGCTTCATAACTGAAGGGCCAGCTTCTGCCTCTATCCTTGGCTCCTCGGCAAGAGTGCGAGCTGAATTCTCCGGAAAAACATTTGATGCACTAGCTACACTGGTTCTACTCTCCTCTCCAATTTGAAGATGATCCATCATTCTAGAGACAGTAGCAGGACGTTGATCAACCTCTCCACGAACCTCAGCACTGGGGTCAGGGGTTGAATTATTGCGAGCAAACAGCCTATCCTTCCAACCTCTAGTGTTCTTGGTAATTGATTCTTTGCATCTGCAAAGTAAATTTAAATTATCAAAAAGTACAATAGTTGGTTGCAAGGGCAGCATACTTACTTACCCCTTGGTTTCTAATTTATCTATTAGCATTATTTATTACCATTAATTACATAGTTAAGGTCTTTCTATATTACATTTTTACTAATAAAACTCGAGTAATTTCCCTTAAGCATATCCTCCCTCTCCATGCGTGCTCTTTTAAAGAAGCTCTATCTTAACAAGTATCGCCTTTATATTTGGTTTAAAGTACTCTTATAATTATGTAAATAAAGTAATGAGTATTTACCCTCTAAATAAAAGCATGCTAATTAAGGGCTAACTCTAGTAACTTAAGTATTCTATTACTAAGATATTTAAAGTACACAAGTTTAAAATGAGAAGTACTCTAACTTAAATAATCCTCTATAGCTAAGGGAGTATGTAACTCTAGTCACTGTAAACTCTTACCTATTATATAATATACTGCGTGTATAGTGGCTAAATTACTCACCTATTAATAGCAAAGCTCTACATTATTATACTTATAAAGGAAAGGATATATAATTATTAAGAAATATTACGTAATTTATTTTATAAAGAGAACTGGTAACTATATGCCATAGAAATAGTGTACCCTTTAACTAAGCATTCTCCTATATCTCGTATTCGAACAACAGCAAAAACTATAGATAGAATGGAGCTGCATAATGCTTCTTGAGTTTCTGATTATTTCAAAGTTGAATACCTTGTTTTTGTCCCTCAAAGTTTGTAGTTTTCCCCAGGTATCATGATTAGTAATTTCCTTGTCTTGGAGTTTTAACCTTTTACATTCATAGGTAGGTTAGCATCTAAGCAGAAAATTGGACTCATCCTTACTTCAATGTTTCGCAAACACCACCTATCTTTCAGTTATAAAATTTTATCCTACTTTTTCTAATACCTGATTGCTCCTGTAACTGTACTGCAGAGAGTCCCCAAGTTAAAAACCATAAGATTGTGCTTTCAAATCATGACAATTAGGAAAAAGAATCATCAAACAGTGCATTATCGTTGTACCTCGTTGAAAGTGTACTCAAGCGGGATTTCACAGACTCTGAGAACGCCTGGAAATCTGATGGTCCAGCTCTATCTTGGCTATTCGGGGAGTTTTGGCTAGGTGTCCTATACGAGAAAAAATAGACTAATCAATATTAGATTTCAAGATAAATGAACTCGAGTTGAACTAGTAAAAATATGCACTAACCTGTTAGTCGAGGATGTTCTGTTTGCACCTGCACTTGATCTTGTTGGTGTAGCCATCAGCTGATCAGCTTGGGGAGAATTGGGCCGTGCCATTAGCTCAGCAGAATCTTCTCCAATTGTAATGAAAGGTGGGTTTGGGCCAGCTATCATAACAGCAGGAGGTTGATTGGAACCAGCTGTTGCAGTGGTGGAGGAACCATCAGGATGAGTTGAGAAGACCAGGTAACGAGGACGACCTTGACTAGAAGACCTGCCCCTCTCCCTCCTAGCAAGTTGACGAGCCCTTCCCATGGCAGCGGCGGCAGCCAAGTGCTGGATAATACGCTCTTCAAGTTCAGAATCATTTGCACTAACCGGTAACTGTGTACAAAGCTCAACTTATTACTCGGCAAACACACGATTCCAATAGGAAATTGCAGGAGTCTAGCCTTTCGCTCCCCCCGGCCCCCCTTCTTCCCCAAGTTACAAATTATTTGGTTGTACACATTTGAAAACCCATGGCCAGGACTATCTGAATTTTTTTAACCCCAAGGGAAAATAACTAGATAAGTATTCACCCACAAACTTCAAACATATGTATGCAAATTACCTCTAAATCTAAATAATAAAACTGTACGAATTATAAAAGTGTAGGGCAGGAAACAAACATGCTGTAACTCAAAGTCCCCCAAGGTTGGGTGATGAAATATAGTTGTGTTTCTTGGAGGATTCATTCGTATATTCCTCTCATTTTCCACAGCGTCAAGCAATTCCTGGCTGCAAATGAGACATATAAGAGATTGCCAATTGTCAAGCAATGCAATTATGGAAGGAAAAACAAAAACGCTAACAAAGAGGATGGACGAAAATGAATTGGCAAACCTGCCAGGATCCTTCAAACTAATGGCTTGCCAGCACATTGGGCACTGGGAGCTTCTCTGGCACCTACAGAAACAATTCAAAGTTGTGATTGTCATAAATTTATTTGTCAACCTACATGAACATGCTACAACACATCCAATGGAAGCTTCTACATCCGATTAAAGTTCATCTCATAACTGCTAGATCTATAGCAGTTTGAAAATTCATCAAGAAAATAATCAAACAGCATTGTGTGTTTTTAATGTTATTATGCATCCCGAGTATGGCCTCATGAAAGTGTATTGTATTTCACTATAATAAGTGTCCATGAATAAACAGAATGCAAAAAATGGAAGGAAAAGGAGAAAAGAGAAGGGGAGGGGGTTCTAGGCAAGGATAAATGAACATTGCCAGAGAATATACTGCTAAACCTACTAAAGACCATAATCATTTCTAGTGAAATTAAACTTTATCTAACAGTTGAAACCAAGAAAACTTGGTAAAAAGTAACTAAATTTTTCTCTAATTCAATGTATTAGACGTTATCCAAACAACCACAATATAGCCATCAGCAGACCCACACAGATTACACCTTAAACCACAGAGACAGGGTCACCGGGGGGCCCAGAAAACATTTCCAACATCAAAGAGCTGTGATAGATGACAACAAATATTCAGTCCACAAGTTATGACTTATCATAGAATGTCAACCTTAAACACTGGGAGTGAAACATGGGAAGAATAATTTTGATACATAGAGATTATTAAAGGAGTTGCATATAGAATATCAGGTTAAGTGATAACAGAGCCAGACACTGCCTCCCCACGAATATCAATGTTGATCAAAGATCAACTTATGTTGTGAATATGAAGTTCTTGCCCCCACACATGAAGTTTATTGACATGCCTGCATAACTATCAACCAAAGGACACACCGTCTGTTCCAAGAAGCAAGTCATCGCAGATTGATTTACCATAGCTGATTCACGTTTTGCAGATTTTGTTTTTTATCGATTTATCCAAAACCAAATTGTTTGCATCAAAATCATTATATGTTTCTTTTTTAGAACAATATTTTTAAACAATAGGGCAACATTCCAGGTTTAGACTTGTTTGGAAATCTAGGATCAGCCAGAATACTAGTTCATTAACTTCAATCAAACCAACATTAAGCAAAAACAGCATAATTCTCAAACAATAGAAGAATCAAACGAGGTTGGGACAGCATCATAGTTATCTACAAAAGGATCCTTAACATGGCTTTGTTACTCTCAGTATTTAGACTTGATAACAATGTTAATATTTCGTGAAGGCACTTTTCTGCCAAGTCATAGTCCTCTTTGCTCTTCTCATAAAGTAATACTCACTGATTTGGATTAAGAACACTATTAGAAGCTTCTTGAATCCTTTATCTACAATCTTATTTAAATAAAAATAGAATCATCTCATTAAACTAGAATAGGCAACCAGAATAAAACCATAGAATGGTGTGGATTGTGAGATTAGCAATAAATCAGAAACTAGTTAGTAGCATCTAATCTCTCACAGAATGGAAAGATCCCCAGAAGACGAAAATTGACATAAAATGGCATTCCATACCATTCAAGAATGCACTGCAGGTGAAACTCATGCTTGCAAGTTGTCAGCTGCAAATAAATAGAACCCCTATCAATAAACAACTATCCAACCTCAGGATAAATTCTATGAGCAACAACCCATATATGTACCGTAGAAGGGTCACTATCGCAAAACACTTCAAGGCATATACTGCAGGCATCATCACACGCATCTTGTATTCCCCCTTCCACAAAAGCCGCAGCCGAAGTCAAGTGATCAGGCATCTTTCCCTCTTCCATCTGTCAAGTAGAAACAACATCAACTAAATTCTAAACGCCTATCCAAGCGGCTCACTCTTTGCACAATCAGTTCAAATCGATACTCCACAAAACTAGACTACATACATTATAAACTGTAATCTAGAAAATGCAGATTTTATAATTCAAATTATAAAAAAAAAAAAAAAAAGCTAATCAAACTATGTAAGCGTATCGGTTCAATCAAACACAAGGCTACCCAAAATTCACACATAAACCCCCCAATCAAGCTTGACTACTATTCAGTATTCATCAAAGCATACGAAAACGTTATCACTGTGTAACTGAAACTACAGGAAATGGAGATACTTGAGTGAACAACGGAAACTGCACTAGAAATTCGAATCAACGCAATCGGCAGCTTAGAAGATAAGCCAACCAGAGTGCAGACAGCTTTCCTGATAAGGAATCGGTTCCTTTTCAAACTAGTGGAGAATAAAAGTAGTATATTTTCAGTACAAAAGAACGAATGTATTTTTCAAGAATCCCGATTCAGACTTGTTCCCAAATTCCAATGATTTTCTTTATCCACCCAAGAACACATAAAACCCCATAGAAAAAACTTTTCTTTTACTCCAATTCTGTAATAATAATCCCAAACAAATATTGGATTTTACTCTACAACTCAAACAACAGTAACTGGAAGGTAAAGTTGGAAACCCAAGAAGAGAATCACCTCAAGACTCTTCTTTTGTTGTTCCATGAAGAAGAAATGAGCAGATCAGAGGTCAAAGTGAGTGAAATAGAGAATTTGGCACGTAGAGAGAGTGATGAAAGAGTGAATTGGACTAATTCTTGATGAGCAAAAATTGGGGTAAGAAGAGTAAAGAGGAAGAAATGGAAATGGGAAAATGAAGAAGAAGAAGAAGAAGAAGAATGGAGTTTTGGTTTTTGTTTGTTTTTGGAAAATTGGGATAAATATGAGCACTTTAACTTTTATTCCTTCCCTTTTATCATCTTTTTGGTTCGGTTTGTTCTTTTCTTTTGCTTTTTTTGGCGGTGATGAGTGAGTAGTAATCTGAATGAATGAAAGAAAGAAAGGAAAAGAAAGAGAGTGTGGAATTCAATTGAATCAGACAGACACCGAGACACGGCTTTACGGCCACAAAGTTACTACAATCCAAACTCTAATGACGTTTTTGGTCTTTAGTCTTTACTAGTAACAGTAATGCACCACATCACGACACACTTTTTAACACATGTTAGTAATCTCCCGCACCACGATACAAACAACGGATGGGGTTTAACAAATTTAGTCGCGTTCAATTATATTTTAAAGTTACGAATGGTATTAGAGTACTAAATAGAATGGATTGCGGTACAAGTTGTTTGACGAGTTTGGATGTGATCCACCAACATATTAAGATATTTTTAGTTAATAATCATAAATACGATCATGTTCAGACGAAAGTAAAAGGAAAGAATGGCATCATTAAGTGAAGGTGAAAAAAATTCAATGCAAATTTTTATCATTTTAACTTAGAATGTGATTGATCAAATTCTTTTAACATTCAACGTTTATCTTTCTTTTCTTAACGGTAAAAATATATCATTACTTCCAAAAGAGTAAAGAGCATAATAAATGCTCGGGATTCAAGTTTCAAATTACATCAAACATTCTCTATCACTATCCAAACCAAAGTACAAAAATCAACTCTAAACCAATCAATTCACCAATGTTAGAACATGGGTTTCTATTATCTAAACTCCCATGTGAGCCGCAGCTTCTCAAATCGAACTCAAAGCTGTAATCACCAATACCAAAATAAACATGCATCAACGGGAACAATTAACGTCCCGAACTCCAAGAAGACACAATAACAATTATCATTTTACAAATTTTACAAATTTTAATCAATGTCGATATACTGTATACATTAGCATCTATTGAGGTAGTGACGTGAGTAGAGATTTTAAACACCAATGCATAAATCACATCATGTAATTTGTTACAGTTGTACTCCTACTCGAGTTTGAAGAGAACATAACATGTTGGTTTCGATAAATATTATAGAGTTGTTTAGTTGTTTTAATGTTAGAGAGCATGATGATAAATAATAGAAAGACACAGGTGACATATATACGATAATATAGGATAGGGAATTTATCTTTTGACTAATTTTATTATCAAAATTATTAAGCATTGACAAAATTAAATGTAAAAATTAATATTCATACGGATTAAGTAGAATTGATAGGAACAGATAATTTGCTATTTTCTTTGGAGGAATAAATGACCCATATAGTGTTTGGAAAAATAGGATATGATCTGGATTTTGGCGACCTAATCCTCTAATGCTCGATCACATGTTATAAATTGACTTCAAAATCATGACTCACAAGTTGGGTAGTTCCCTTGCCATACACGTACATAGTCACATATTTCATCATCTTTTATCCCATATCAAGAAAGTGAAAAATATTTTTCTCCTCATTTAGTCGACCTAATCAACCTACAACCAGTCATACTTATTATGTTCTATACTCAGGCAAAACCACCATAGAAGACGGAGTCACCCTGTAACGTAACCAATTCGATCGCATGAAACGGACATATAACTAGGATAACAAAAAAGACAATAGAAGATTACTAGATGGTATATGTCACATAATTTGGTACTAGTTAAAAGTGTCAATTCGAATTTTAAAGACGTACTAGTTGGGAATTCTAAAGAAGTTATCAAGATAACAGGATCAAAGACATAAAAATGTTTGGTACTAGTTAAAAGTGTCAATTCGAATTCTAAAGTACTAATTGGTATCTGTCACATAATTTGGTACTAGTTAAAAGTGTCAATTCGAATTCTAAAGAAGTTGATCAAAATAAAAGGATCAAAGACATAAAATGGTTAAGCTATTGATCCAAACCACGTATATAAGATGCTATGGTACTAGTTAAAAGTGTCAAATTCGAATTCTAAAGAAGTTGATCAAGATAACAGGATCAAAGAAGACATAAAAAGGTTAAGCTATTGATCCAAACCACGTATATAAGATGCTATTGATCCAAACCACGTATATAAGATTTTTGAAACAGGTATAAGGTTCTCCAAGAATCTCATGCCTAGCAGCAGACAACTGTAGAATGTAGTAAGAGAATCACAGAAAGGGACTCAAGCTCTAACCATCACTCCATTACTAGACAAACCGAATATCTGTCCTCATCATATATGCAAGAGTGCTCTAACAAGTTGTGAAAAGGATATAGGAGTATGTATTCAATCAAATGAATGAGAGTGGAAAATTTTTATCTTAGCAGTCATGGATGGATTATACAGAGTAGATTAGTATGATATTTTCAAGTATAGGTTATAGACGTCTTGAATAGCCGGAACCTGCACACTTCTTGCAGAGGATCAATCCTGTTGAAAGATTGTACAAACACATCAGACAACATGCAAGCCGTGAGCATGGGAACCAAGTTAAGGAGCAGATTATTTTGATGAGCATGGAACTTTAACAAAGCATATAAGTTTGATTTTTGGGTTATTTACATTAAAAAGCTAGAAATCTGCAAAAATAGTGTTTGCAAAATGTTTAGAAGAGAAGCTAGAAGCAGGTCTCAACTGAATCTTTCTTAACTGCTACCAACTTCATTTTTAAGAAAAACAAAGATAAAGATACTTTCTTTTTAGAAAGATAAAAAGACTTGATGCTAAGCTAGAAGCATAATTTGCTAGAGTAGTTCCAAATGCCTTGCCTTAATCCACAGAGGAGAAAGCACATGAGTTTATGTTGCTCAGAACAAGGAAATGCAAAATACGCTTTTCAGAACCACACGGCAGGTATGTCATACAAACAAAACTAAAGCAACAGGACACACGGTGATACAGTCTAGCAAAAGCAGATTGACAAGTCCAATCTCAGATAGATTCTCAAAGAAATGACTGAAAAGCAATGTAACTTTGTAAGCTATGTATGATTATTCAATAACAGGATTAAGATCTTATTGAAACGAAAGAATGTTTTGTGTTTGGCACAGGAAGTTTTATACCTGCCCCCTTGCATACTTTACAATTTACGAGCCCCATTTCCACCTTCATCTTACCGTCACTGCAGAAAACACATTTTGTTCCACCTGCCCCGTCAATGTACAACAACCTAATTAATAGTGACTCTGGAGAAGATTCGAACTTTGTGAATTCATCAGAGTAAGTAGCGCAGATAACGACAAAAGTCCAAGTGCTAAATTGAAGGAGAGTGCACGGTATGTTGCAATCAGCCTGGAAATAGCCTCCTTTACAATAATGTTTACAGTAATCCCACATTCCCACCCTCCATACGCCAGAGCCTGAAGCACTTAGTGTTGCTCTTTAATCAAGTGCTCAACAGACTCTTGAAAAGTTTATGCATGTGAGGAAACATCAAACATGTGTACGTGTGTATCGGGTCTAACAACGTTTGAACCGTGCAGCATTCATCAACATACATTTGTTTTACACAAGGAAAACTTCTGATGATTAAAACTCCAACGTAAATGCATTTACAAACACAACCCAAAACTTTCAACTGTGATCAAAATTCAAAACTCATGCAGCTGGATGACGGAGTAAGGTAACACTATTTTGGCACTTACCTGCATATATCCCTCATCCAATCCTATTACAACGATTTAAATCTAGTCATCATTTTCACGTCCTAGTTAAGTCACATCATACGTGCATTGTGTTGCTTACATGCCATGTGTATGCTTATTTAACTAATATTGCGTTTACATTTCAACCTTTTGCACATGATGATATGAAAAATACTTAGATATAAAAGGGATGAAGAAGTACCATTCCCAGCACAATTCTGACAGGGTACTGGATCTCCCTACAAAAGCCAATAATACAAACATAACTACAAGAAATAAAGAAGGAAAAATGCTGTATTTTTTATTTTCCAACCAAGAGCCTAGTAAAGTCCAACAAATACTATGATGTTTTGCAATTGATGTGTTAACTTACTAGTAATACATACACCAATGTAAATGTGCATAATATTAATCCGCGTTGTGACTCAGCTAAGAATAGGTATTATACATGTTCCTTTAGGCCTAGGTCTCTCTTTAATTTGTGAGTTACTAACATAACATGTTAGATGGCCCGAAAACACATTACAACATAAAATTGAGTATCCATTCAGGCACCCATTTAAATCCCATGGTAGAATTCTGAATTCATATTCTACCAAAAGATCGAACTTTTGGGAAGGTGCGGAATCTAATAATTCAGATTAATTCTCCCATGTAGTCGAATTTTGAATTGGAAGTGAACAAAAATGAAATTTTGCATAGTGATTACTACTAGTCATTACTACAGTAATAAGATTATACAAGGAGAAAGCATGATGATGTGTTGTTATACAACTATCGTTGTGGAACAGAGAGAAAAAAAGCAACCTTTAGACCAAGAAGGAGGGAAAGGGCAATGGCGACGACGACACTAACAGTGACCAAGAAAGTCTGGGTGTCGACAAAAGGGGCGTCAAAACCGGTAAGGAGCAAAATTGGCTGCTGCTGCTGCTGTTGCGAAACAGTGATTAATTGGCGATTGATAAGTTGAGTAGAAAAACTTGATGAAATGGGAAAATGGGACACAGTTGCAATATCTGAGCTTGCAGGGAAGTTGTTGGTGTGAAGGAACAACGGTGAAGAAGGTAAGAGAGGAGGAGAAGACGGTGAATGTGAGAGCCTTGTTGGTGTTGGTGGTGGTGTTGCCGCCATGGATATGTTAGCTGCTAATATTATGTGGAGGGAGCTCAGCTCAGCTACTATAGTGGTCACTGGAGTTGGGGTGAACTACATATAACCCCCTCTAGTTGTCACATAATCACAAGTGGCCCTTTTGAGTACTGTATATTATAAAAATATTGTTTGAATCGTTTTATGATTTAAATTCATATTTGGATATGTATTATTTGAATTTATAATGTTTAAAATAATTTTACATTGCAGGTCTAATTCATCTGCATTATTCACTAATATCGAATTTAAATATGAAACAAAAATTATCAACAATTCTTGTCATCTGTTAATAAAGTTTGAGATCATTCATATGTGTTTGGGTCATTGCATAAATTAGTCATTTGCATGGGTCACAGTTAATTTGGATCTCTACGTATTTAATAATTTTAGTATATACTTACTTTGAGACATTCAAACTTACGTAAGCAATAAAATAATTTTTAACCAACTCAAATTCATATATACATATTGATTGTTCATCGATATATTAAAATTAAGCAAATACAAATGGTTTGAGTCCAATTATAAATTAAAAGTCAAGTCACTAGTCTTGTGAGTAAATATCACCTGAACACTTCAGGAAGATAACTTATGGACTATAATGTTATAGGGCTCATTTGGATGCTACTTGGGAATTTTGTGTTTGTTATGGCATTTAAATGTCGAAAATCGAAATGACTTTACAGTAGCAACATTTTTCTCTACCTATATAACAAACCTATAATACCCTATCCAATTACAATTCTATACCAAACACAATTTTAACAATCCCACTACAATTCATATCACTATTCAGGCATTTAAATCGGGGCATTTAAGTCGCATGCCAATCAGCCCCATACACATTTTATGAGACTCGCATTTAATCGACTCAAAATGCTAGTTAGTACATTAAATGTCTTACTTTTCTTTCCTGTTTTCATCAACTACTACATGTTCACTCTCCGAAAACCAAATTGATTACATTAATACATTAATCTTCGGACTTAAGTTGTGTTTGCAAATGCTTATAAAAAGTGTTTTTGTAATTTTGAAGTAGTAAAGTAGTTTTCTAGTGTTTTAAATTACGACTTCCACTGCAACTTCTTTGGAAAAATTCATGTAACTGTCGAAAGCAGAGAAGTAACCAACTCAATAATTGATTCTAACTGTTTTAAGCAAATAGTAACTTTTTTTCCAATTAAAGGCAACTTATTAAGTTTATTTTTGTAAACATTATAACTTTTGATTTTACAATTTTAAGTTGCTTTTTATATGATATATTAACTAGTAACTTTTGTTTAAAATTAACTTTAATCAATTTTTAATAGAAGCAGATAAAAAACCACTTATATAAGCATTTACAAAAGCATACTCCCTTGCAAGATTTCTTCCTATGTACTACATTACTATAGTTCTACACAATTCTTAAACTAGAGTTACCAAATTGATGCCTTGGCCGAGCTTCAAGATTTCTTCATATATACTACAGTACTATAGTTTCTGATAGTGTACAAATCCGGCTAAGGCAAAGTTCGCTGATCTAGAAAAGGCTAGTACTTCTAAGTTTGTTGAGTAAGTTCTTATAGGTGAAAGGATAAGTCTTGAGTCGTAGAGTCACGGTTTAAGGTATCTTCTCTTCTGAAATTCCGAGCCAAGGTACGGTCCGAGGCCATGATATGTCCGAGGAGATCTTGATTCCGAGTCAAGGTGAGTTTCGATGCGCGTGCGCCTACACTTGGATCCTGCAATACATAAAAGGAGAAGGGGTTAGACCCTTTTGGGTCGGTTTGCCTGAGACAAACTGGGCTCGGACTTTACATATTAGGAAGCTGAAGAGCTCGGGCTCGGTCTTCCAAAGTATGGAGAAGTTGTTACATACCGTGAAGAGTGGAAGTGAGCTCCTATTTATAGATGAAGTCTCTTTGAAGTGCTCCATTGGATGAGCAACAAGTGTACGGTCCGGATCATCCAAGTTTGGGCCCATGGGCCTTTAGTGGACTTGGCCCAATAAGTAAATGAGCTTTTGGAGCCCAAATGTGAAGTGTTAGAGGGTTGACCTTTCGACTTTGGTAGAGTCGGACTCATTTGAAACTCGGGGTTGGACCTCCTTTGAAATCTGGAGTAGGACATTAAATCTTAGAACGCACTTAAGTCGTCTTAATCTGTCAATCCTTAGGTCGGACTTATTAGTACATATCATTTTCTACCCAATTTCCTTAAAATAGAGTTACCAAATTGATGCCTTGGCCGAGCTTCAACACCCTTTAGACCATTGCCAATGGGCCATCACGATGACCGTGAATAGTAACGGTCGTTGGTGATGACCACCCTGATGACCACTGCAGTCGAAAATCATGTCCAAATAGATCATCCGGACGATCATGAATAGTGCTTTTTTATTTTTATTTTTTAAACAAGTTTAACATATTCTAAGAGTGTTTAGAAGTTGAAATGAATCAAATCGCATCTTTAAAACTCGTTTATAATTATTTGATTGAGGATATATCATAATGAAAAAATCAAGAGAAAATGTATGAATTATTACATTGGTACATTCTTGTATGCTCTTTATATTGATAGGTACCATCACCCCCATTGGATGCGTGACATTGATACATAGAACCCCATTTTAAGAATTGAATTCCGATGTGAATCTCAATTTTATCTGCATTTGGAGGTTCAATTCCAACTTGAATTTTGGACTTGTTTCACAATAAATACCCCTCAGTATTACTCTTATCTACCGCACACTCTTCAACTCAATCTCAAATCTTAGACAAACACAAGCAGGATGAAGCCTCCAGAGGGTTTTGTCTCAACTTCAGTGGAATAATGCCTACTACTCTTTGACATAAATGAAGGTTGACATTGAGAAGTTGTACTTAAGGTTCTTTACATTTAATAGAATCCTCACTTGGGACGATGAGCATCCAAAACATCGACGTCGCTGCACAAATTTCACGGGTGGTAGAAATCGAGTGAGCTTGGAGGCTTGGGCAGAGATCATGGGATTCGATTGCCATGCAATCTGGTACTATGTTGTTGATGAACCACTATGGCCCCAACTCCAGGTTCTTTTCAAGGCATGTGTATGTGTTGATCCAGAGAACGACGAAACCCGTGGACCAGAAATCATCCCGGAGTGGAAAGACATCGATTGTGCTGCATGCGAAGATACCTGGGACCTGAGCAGCAATTGAGCACCACAAATCATCCCTTTGTTGCTAGTGTTTAGTTTTATGTTGTATTATTATTAAATCCTTAGGTTTTCTTTAATGTTGCATTGTTCAAATGTTGTAATGTTTACTTTCTAATAAAATGAAAAGGGGTGTTTTATTGAAATTATAAAGTAGAATACATGAAATATTGATAAACAAACCAATACATGAAAGTACAATACATTAAAATAATCAACATAAGCAACAGAACATCAAAACAACTACTCAGGAATAGGACCACTGAGTGACCAAACATGTTCTATCAAGTCCTTTTGCAGCTGGAGATGGATGTCGTGACTTTCTACATCAACCCGTCGCTGCAAATAGCCTTCAATTGAATTGATGACCGAATCCCTATGCTGGAACACATAATCATTGTTATTGTCGATGCCTAATTCTTCTGCATCTTCTCGTATTTCACCGATGATATCTTTGTAGTAAAGATATAAGATACGCTCATCCTCCACTATCATGTTGTACAAACAAATACAACAATTCATGATTCTAGCAAGATCTTTTCGGGTATGGGCAAATGATGGATCCTTAATCACTTTGAAGCGCGATTGTAGAACTCCGAAAGCACGTTCAACGTCTTTCCGGACCGCCTCTTGCCGCGTAACAAACTTAGCCTGTTTTGGAGTAATTGGCCCCTTCAAAGATTTCAGAAAGGTTGCCCACTTCGGATATATACCATATGTTAGATAGTACCCCATTTTGTATTCGTGACCATTAACACTGAAGTTCACGGGGAGAGCTTTACCTTGTAGCAATTCGTCGAACACGGGTGAACTTTCAACCACCGTGATATCGTTCAACTTTCCTGAAACACCAGAGAAAGAATGTCAAATCCAAGTATCTTGAGATGCAACCGCTTCTAAACAAGCGCGCATTTCTTGTTCTTTCCTTGGAATTGACCATTCCAAGTAGAAGTACAATTCTTCCATTGCCATTGCATGCAATCAATACTTCCTAGCATACCGGGAAACCTCTTGCCTTGTTCACCTCGAGTAACTGACGAACATCCTCATCATTGACACTTCTCATATTCGTCGAGCCAAATATTTCTACAACACTGTCACAGAAACGTCGTAAAGCTTCTTGACCAGTAGACTCTGCAACACGTGTGTACTCGTCTACCATGTCTACACATACACCATAAGCAAGTTGACGCATCACAGAAGTGCATTTTTGTTTGTCCGTGAAACCCGGACGCCCAAGTGCATCCGAACGTTGTTGAAAATATGGATCATGTTGCTCCAAAGCATTCACGATCCTAAGAAACAATGGCCTCGCCATCCTAAAACGACGTCGGAACATAACTGCCCCCCCCCCCCCCAGGTAGGACGTTCAACAAAGTAATCACGCTCGAGATGAGTTGCAAATGTTTCCCTATCCCGCTCAATGTACTCGCGGGTATATCCCAACCGCCTTGGACGGGATTGAGATTGCTCGGTGTAGGTGAGTAGAATATGAATGACTTCTTTAATGAGTTTCGTAGCATGAGTTTTGTAGCACAGGTGTAGTAATTGGGGTGAGTGTTTGATGTGAAACTTTCGTAATCACTCCAAGTAGGGGGTTGCTTTACATCGTCATCGGAACCAGACGACGATAGAATATAGTTTGAATAGTAGATGAAGACATTTTGAAGAAGTTCAGACAAATTTAGACGTTTTGAATTTAAGAAGTGGGAGGAGGGAGAAAAATGAAGTGTCAAGAAATGAAATGAATTATAATTATATTTATAGAGTTCGAAAAAATATAGTCGTTGGAAATATTTTAATCTTTTATTTATTTTGATTTTAAAAAAATAATAATAATATTAAAAAATAAACATATGGTTATTGATGTACCAAGCGGCCAAAACTCGGCCACTTGGTACATGAAGCCGCCGATGATTGGGAGTGGTCCAACAATCATATTCAGTCACCATACATGGACTAGCCCAGTAAACGGACGTGCGGTTGGAGTGTAGACTACTAGTCTACATGTACCTGTAACAACCCATACAGAACGAATAGTTTCTAGCACGGGTTGCATAATGTACACATCTCTTGAGTTATGAACACAGTTCAACTGAACTAGTTATTCATAGCCCTGTAAGCCGGTCGCACAGCTATCTAGCAAGAGTGAGAACTAGTTATATCGGTCTTTTATAGTTCATTGTCAATAACTAGCTCATTAACAGCTTCACGCTCTTAAACTCCAACATCAATCTTCCCTGGCATCTCTTGAAGTAATGGGAATGTCTACTTTTATAGAAATCACGAAGCAGAACATAACATTTCAATGTTAATATCAACGGACGAAACCCACTTGCTAGGTAAGGTAACAAAACGGAATTTGTGCAAACAAGCCAAGAAATATACCCTTATCGCTTAGAATTTTTTTACATGAACATTGTCCTTCAAAAACCTCTGATATACTATACAACCTCTAATTATCAGAAAATCACAATCACAGCCATCATCTATGTAGTAGCTGTACACGAAACCCAAAATTTCTTGTACAGACCTGGTTAATAGAATCCACCAATCACACCAAGACAGGAGTGGGGATCTGGACAAAGGCAGCTCCAGGAAAACACGATATGCCGTAAAATTACATGTCAAAGGTCACGAGCCCTTGAATAAATCTCACATATATGAATACTCGACTAGATTGACCTTTGCAGTAGAGTGATGCTCTTCAGTAAAGATGATACCCATGTATATGGTGACTATAGCTTTAGGTATCTCAGCCAATCCACTTACAGGATAGGGAGTCACGTCTGCACCTGGAGATTAGACTAATTGTATATCTTCACAGCCTTCTCAAACGTAGGACGATACTAGAAAACAAAAAATACAGTTGATTAATATTGTCGCCAATTTATTTCTAGAAAACTGGAGATCATCATCATATTTGTTATAGCAGCATGAAATCACATGAGATCAATTGCTCTCCAATAATATGCACCAAACCATCAATTACAAACCCCTAAACTATAGTAAACCACAAATATGATATATTGGTTTTATGCCATTTACCAAGCCAAATACGTATTCCCAGTTGGCAAGTTGAAGCCAGCAGTCAACAGAAAAAAAATTGATCACGGAAAATTTAAATGGAGCTATTACAGCAGTGGAACATATCAGTGTGAGCAAAATTAGAGTACACTGTAGTAAAATTTGTATCAACAACATTGAACAAAGTACCTGATTGGCTGCAGGACGTTTAGGAGCATTATCCAGGTGCTCCAATCCAAAAAACTGTTCCCAGGCAACAGTAGTACGGCTTCTCTGTAGGATCCAATAATTTATAAGAATTTAATAACAAATATTTAAAAAAATATTGAAAAGATCATATGGCATAATTCTGACTAATTGAGAGAGAAAGAGACCTTGAAATGACTGAACAAAACGTCTGGATCATCAAGGTAGTCTACTCGGTTTTGAGAAACAAAAGCAAATTTCCACTGCTCAAAAAAAATGATGGGTGAAACTTACTAAACAAAGGGATATTAAGCTGGAACGCAGTATCTCAAAGAAACGTATATACAGTACCTTAGAGAATTCTTCATCCGATACTTGTAACTTCTTTTGAACACGAGTCTTGATGTCAGCTAAAATCTCATCCTCACGAATAACCATCAGAAATGGATCGCCGAAGTTTTGAATCTGCTGCAATTTGAAAGGAAATGTCATGATAATTTTGTGTGCATCTAATGGAGATGGCCTCTAGTATAGAAAACAAGCCGAATAAATCTATTGCAGGGTAACTAAGCGAGTTCAGATCATGATTTATCAACCAAGGTTGTACAAGTAATGCATTCATTCACAAATTCTCACAGGTCTGTAATTTTTTTTTTGATTTCTCACTGGTATCCGCATATGCGACTAATCCAGCCGAGCACTGTCGGGCCCTTTCTGAGGGGGCAGCTCTCCCAGCGGTGTTTCTTACATCAACAAGGCTCCAACCCGAGACCTTGCTTAAGTGAACTCAAGCCCCTTACCACTTGAGCCAACAACCGTTGGTCACAAGTCTGTAATTAGGCATATCATATGACTAGTATTTTCCTGATTTTTTAACTCTTCGATCTTCCCTGCATGTTCAACATATTGGACAACTGTACACACACACATTTTCCCTAAGTTTCCAAAATTGAATATATTTTGTACTTATTACACATCAAAACATAAAGTTTATCTAGAAAACCACCAAATTCGGAATGTGCAGTAGATTACCATTTGGTTCTGAGTATCGTCTTTCATGAAGTGATACACATGAATCAAGCAATCATGTGGACCGATAATTTTCTCTTCTTCTGGTATCTGCAACAACAGATTACAAGATTTACACACAGGTTCATACTTCTTAGTTAAGAATCAGGTGGGGGAGGGAGAGACCTCTTCTGCTCGTAATGTCCAGTAGCTATCATTGATGCTATCTATCTTCTCGTTGACAGAAAATATCTGCACAATTGTGACATGTTTAGCAACCAAATTCCAAAAAATGCACTGCTAAGACTTGAACAAACATAAACAGTCTAATACATACACACAACACATGTATGTATGTACATGATAGCAAAAAAAAAAAAAACCTTTATGATGGGACAAACAAAGTACATTCATCAATTTACAAGCAGTAAACACTAAACACAGACAGCATCACTCCATCTTCTAGTGCCAAAGTTCATATACCTATGTGCCTATGCTCCAGACACAAACGCTTGCAATATTTTTTAAATTTCATGAGCAAGAGGCACACAGGAATAATTGTGTCAGTAGTAACAAACAGCAAGACAGCAACACGAACAAAGAGGAAGATCCAGAAGCCTATGTTTTTGTAATAGACAGCACAATAAGGCATTAGTTGAACACATAAACTGTTGTCATATAATTTAATTTCTCAATTTAAGGTGAAAAGATCGAATGTTAGATGTGTCCCCGAACTCATGTCTTGAAAGTTCTCTCTTCTAATGCATTTCCGACGTAAATTTTCTTAAGGTCCTCTTGCATGTGGCCATATTGCAACAACAATCATGACCATTAATCCAAAATGCATTACTTCATGTATGTGGAGGGAGGTGCTTTGAAGATTTCTTACACAGAAGGGATGTTAAAATAATGTTTGCTTTTGAGCCTACATGTTTGTTCAGTATTGTAGCTAGGACTCCTTTGTCTCTAGTGTAGATGATATGTTTCCTTTTTATCACACACTTTCTTACGGATACACAAATAGTGTATGCCTCTTCTCATTAACAATTTATTCTGATCACCCTAAAACCATACCTGGCAAAAAAAAAAAAAAAGAAGAAAAAGGGTTCGAGAAACATAATTCAACCATTCAGATCACATGTTGGAGACATGTGTGTTTTGATAATTTTACCAAAAAAAAAAAGCTAAATTAATAATGCAAAGAAGAAGAAAACGGGAGAAAATGGATCAAGAATCCAAACCTTGTAGATCTTGTTGCTGAACACTTCAAGCAATCTAAGTTCTACATTTGGACTAGACAGCTCAACCTGTTCGAGATGACAACTTAATAATCATCTGAAGTATGCCGAAGCCTCAAGCAATATAAACGAATTGATAGTCTCATACTTACCTTCATCTTGAGCTCTTCAAGTACATCACCAACATTGCTTTCTTTTGGCACCCTAATATTGTGAATTTCGATCTAGTGATAAGAGAAAGTAGAATAATTTGTTAAAACTTATAAAAGTACACTAGCGAACATGCTGATATATGTATGAGAGCTATAGATCTCATCCACAAAGAAAGTCCAACAATCCAGACTCACTTCATTATTTGCTGCCTTGCGGAAAGCAACTTTGAGTGTTCGCAGGCCTTGCAATTCTGGCAGAGGCATGTCCAGTATCTCATAGTACAAAACATCAGAAGTCTGGCCAAAACAATAATGCTTGTTAATTTCAGGTACTCATCAATTGAAATTTGACTCTCGTAGTTGGGTTACTTGGTACCTGATTGTAATGCAGCAGCATATCTACCAAGTTATCAACGCCTCGATACTTTATTGGATGAGGTTTTGGTTGCTGAGAGTAAGAATTGTGTGATGTGAGCCTGATTTTAGATGGATCATCAACTTCGAGCTTAAGGGCTAGTTTTTCCACAACGTCATCATACGTATCAAGCTTTGACCTTCACAATAAACGAATATGTATTATAATAACTGAAGAGCAGCATAACCAATATTGGGTGAAGTATTAGGTTTGTTCAGTTGTTGAACTTACATCTGTAGACAAAATCCATCCTCTTTCGGCTTTTCTAGTGGTCGGAAATGAACAACCTGCAGATGTTTGATAGTGAAAGTTCAGAGAATATGCAATGCTAACATGAGATACAGTAAAGTCCTAAAAGGTGTATTCACATCTCCACAGCAGACTTTCACTTATAAAAAAGAAGAAATGGTTCGTAGATTGCTAGATCATCAAATTGAAAGAGAAACGTGCTACAAAGTACCAATGGATGTATCAAATACTGATCTCATGGCATCAATTGGTGCCTTAAAGATCACCTGCTCCTACTATTACATATATTACGGACAGATTCTGGAAATTGTTAGCATGTAAACCCATAAGATAATTGGTATCTGGTGTTGCTTAGTGCAGACCAGAATCAGTATCTAATTCGGATGGTCATAGTCTGAACCAGTAATTTTCTATGTATGGCATTATGGGAGTAAAGAATTTTGGCAACAGTTTGTCTTTAAGAAAGCATATGCATGCTTCCATATTTAGGACATAAAAGGCCAGCCCAGAGGTATATTTAGGTGTTCAGTAAAGAGAACGGCAAAAAGCAGACAGAAAACCAGAAAGAGCCAAGTTTATGACATTATGCAAGGTTTGAGATGCTCAGAGTACTATATAAACTTGGCATTTCAGAAAATTAAGGAATACATGAAAAGCAACCATATATCCACTCTATGGTACAAATCCGAATCCTATAATCACTCATCATGATTAACAAAAGAATAAATGACCCCAGCCCCCAAAGAAAGAAAATTCTCAACAAGTGTATCCTACAATAGATGTCATCAAACAAATCAAATAGATTACAAAATACCATCAATAGAAGCTTACACGGAGATTATGGCGAAATTCTAAGAATGATGGGACATCTGGATAAGGAAGTCGCTGGATACTTTCAGTTGAAAGAGACTTTTGAAAGCATACTATGTCCCCATCCTCAAGCTGCAAACAAGGCAAAGGAAAGATTTTAACTTATTGCCTCCCGTATAAATTACGTTGTTATTATTGATATATACCTGGCTAGATCTAAATGTAAATCTCTTGTCAATTGGTTCACACATAACAACAGGGTCGAATTTTATCTCCTGAAACCCAAAGAAAAGAAAGAATTTGGTAAGATGAAATTTAAATGCATTCAATTTTATCTATCAAATGACAACGAAGCGCATCTCAGTTGGTAAGACGCTTCACCTCTAACCAATAGATCGGGAGTTCGAATCACCCTTTAGCCGTTTCAAAAAAAAATTATCTATCGAATCCATAAAAAAAATAATTTGGTCCTATAGTAGATCTCAATGTCTAGAAGAGAAGAGATAAATAATAAGGCCTCTTCCTTACTAATTGAAGTGTCTTATATCGAACTAACCTCAAAAAGGTCAATCTCTTCATCAGCAGCAAAGTCTGCCATTTCATTCAGTTTAGCCAAGATTTCAATTGGCTTACCACCTTGTTTCACAAATAATCTTCCAGCATATCTAGATCAAAATGCATATAGCACAATAGTTGAGCGGCATGGCTTGAACAGGAAGATATCTAAAGGAAAAGTCTGTATGATAAACAAACATAAAAAGGTATAATACCTTAGCTCTTCTTTCTCTGGATCATAGAGCTTAAAAAATAACAAAAGATCAGTATTTCCCTTACTGGGGAAAGGGATGGGCCGCATATCCTGGACGACAATGTAAAAACTCATTAGTATATTTCCTAAAAGAATGGTTCCTTTCAGTAATTTCTTTGCTAACTCACAAAGTTCACATACCAGTCCAAACTCGACCTCCAAGTACAACTTTAGCTCAGCGTTTTGAACCTTATTTGATACTTCCCTCAGTTGTCCAACCTAAATCACATTACTCCAACATGAGAATGAACAGTGGAAGTATCTACCACTTAGCTGGCATAACATTTATTGAAATTATTCAATTTATTGACTGGTAGAAATATTATTAGGATTCTTTAAAATAAATAGTATGAAACAATTTCAAGATTCAAATATCTTGAAATGATTTTTCATCTTTTGTAAGGAAAACAAATAAAAAAAGCCTATATGGCCAGATTATCTAAAGCACTAAATCTTTTCATTGGATTTATCATTTAATTCGTTAATCTTGTTATTAAGCTTACGTCTTCCCAATTCCCAAATGACTGGTCTCCTCTTTACCACAGCAAGCTATCTATTCCACGCACGTAAAAATCCAGAAGACAATAGAAGATGAGGAGTCTGGGAAACCAAATAGGGACCTATATTTGTGATAAAAATATTGGAAAATCCAGAAAATACTTGAAACAGTCTAATTCCACTCCAACACTAACCGGTAAGTTTCTTAGCAATAGTAAAATGTACCTACCAAGATAGAAGTACTTCTTATACCAATGAAAGTAAGAGATACTCTCACTTGGTCATATTACAATATGGTTTCGACTCGAACACATTGTGTAGTTGAGATGATAATTATGGGATGCGATTATACAAAATAACTTTCACCCATTAATAAGTTCAATCTTTTCTTCGTGTGAATTAAACAGAAATAAGTGAAGTCGTCGCCTAGCCCATTGAGCACCTTTTTATTAGCAAATGCCAAATTGCATTTACCATGCAATTTCAAACTTGAGTTTATTTTCCAGTTTCTCGGGTCATGCTATAAACTTTAACATTAGCTTAAATTAATTTAGGTTCAAGTCAACTTCCTGGTCATATCTACTTTAGAGTCGGTTCAGATCTACACCACATAGATATAGCAATTCTATCTTTCTACAGCTAAATTGCACCTAATGGGGCCATCACCTGAGGTAACCTAGCAGCCAATGATTCACCAATAAGATTCCAATAATTAAATTCATTGTTCTAGTACTTCTAACTTCTAAATCCTACTCTTGCATTCATAAAGAATGTAGCCTGGTCTCTTGCCAACATGACTAGCAACAGCTTTCGATTAGCAATTAGACACAAACCGTAGTATTCATCTCCTTCATAACTGGCTTCGGGGACTTCAAAACCTCAACGTATGGATAGATTACCATGTCAACTATCTGGTGTTTCTTATTTAATTCATGTACATTAGAGTAACACATACTTGAGCTAATGATAAACTGATAAGTGCATAGCCGTTGTCTCTCTAATACTCAATTAATTATAGACAGGATTGTACGGAAAAACATTGACCGTAAACAGAGTGAAGATCATGTTCAGCAATGTTATGTTACCTAAGAGAAAAGGCATTATATATTATTCAGCCAGTAATCAGATTCAATTTTTAGACACTTACAGTTTGTGTTTCCTCAAGGAGTGTCAATGGTCGATTAGGGCGGTAAGTGTGATTTTGACGCTTTGCCCAGAGCCAGAAACGCTGAAATTGCACCGGTATGCCAAATTCCTTCGCAACTTCTTCCTACAATCAACTTCTGAATCAGATGGCAATGAAAATACTAGCGACAACAAGACTCACCAGTTCCGACCATGAATCATATAGTCATAATTGGTTCTTGTCTTACATGGGAAACAAACGGGATGTACTCCCAGGATAATAAAGTTATACTAATAAAATATGTTTTATTATATAAAGAAGAAAGACAACAGAAAGCAAGCAGACAACACAGAACAACATAAAAGTGTAAACCAGCACATTGTATTAACCGAATATAAAATATACAAATTTAACAGCATGCAACACAGATACTAGACAAACTTTTATTCAATGTCAGACACTACTTTTTAGATAATGAAAAATGAATCATATATCATATCACAGTTCATTATAAATCGTTATAAACATCGTCTTTGCAACCTATTTCCAACTGAAGCACTTCCTAGTGTCAGTTGGACTCCTACTTGTTGCAGTCATGTTACTATAGTGACAAGCTCCAATCTAATAAACCGCAATGTCATAAGTGTATAGAGTGTGTTCAAGGTGAGGGAACATGTTTATCATCAACCTTCACATCTTATAATTGCAGAAGCGGCAATTTTGTCAAATATGACTAAACGTGTGTTGTTTTTTGGTGATATCCTACTCTAGAGTCTGCCCAATCTACAAATTTTAATAAATTAAAAACAAAGCAGCTTATTATCCGGTTTCAACACAATAAATGAAATCCAACAAACAGCTAATGAGCACAGGTCAGTCACACCCAACTTGGCAGCAAAGCTTAACTTAGTAAATCATAAAGCTTACTGGCATCTATTTCAGGTTGTTCTCCCATACAAAGGATACATAAACTAACATGTAGCCAGAAGTAACTGTATATAACCCAATAATAGCAAGTAGGATTTATATTTATATACCTTAAAAATGTTGAATGGCATGAGCTTTTGGACACGAAAACTCCTAACTTTATCATGATCAACTAAATCAAAGAACACATCACGTCCAATCTGTCGTCGAAAATCTTCATCGGTCGCAACCTGAAGTGAATACATGATCCGCAAATAAGAAGACAACTTAAAATGAAGAGACGGATGTCAAAGAATTAGTGTGAACACTGTGTACTATATAACAGCCTATATATGAGTGGCTATATAACATATATATGAACTTTCATCCACTTAGTATTTAATAAAACATATACAAGAATTATGCAGTAACACAACAATCAAAAAGTGAATAAAACAAGGTGGTTTTACAATTAACCCCTAAAACTTCAAATTCTAATGAAAAAACGCACAAGTCTTAATTTATCATATTTTCATACATCTTCTTTTTTTAGTTAAAGAAATTGCAACATGGAGCTTCCAAGCTCCAGATTTGGAAGCTCCAGGTCTGAGCTTTCTGGAGCTCTTTCTGAAATAATGATGATGTTTTTTTCTTGGGTTCTATTTATTAGCATTTGAAAGCTTTTTGGATTATTTTGTAAGTAATATATGTAAACTTGTACAACACAAAATATTTGAGACAAATGTGTAATAAGATAAAACTTGTATTTTTCAAGAAATATTTTATTATAAATTAGATGGAGAGGCACTTCAGACTTTTCAACACAAGTCAACCCTGAATTGGGATTTTGGACCAAGGTGTAATTTTTGAATCATTGGGGACCTAAATGAGGAGTGTTCATCTATAAAGGTAGTTAGATGTAACAACTCCATAAGTGCAAACTGATTTCTTTTTAACATAACTTTCAGAATTATTTCCTTTATATACTGCTTCTGCAAGCAGAAATGCAAAATTTAATCTCAAACATTTTAGTGTAGTATATGTCATGTACACGAATACATCTCATATCAAATACCACTTGACATGCTTACATTCTTATACAGTAACATCATTCTTGACATGGACCGAAACATCATTCCATGAAAAATCAAACTATAAATAATATAGGCACAACAATTGCAAGACAATACCTTTACAATTGCATAAAGATGAGCCTCTGTCTTCTCCTTTTTCTTTTGCTCTTTTTCTTCTTGTTCTTTTTTTAGCCTCTCCTAGAGGATATAAACAAGCTTTAATAAGAATAAAATATATCAAAAAGAGTAACATATTGGCAGAATGCAAAAGCAGTAGTACCCTTAGATGTGCAGCGATATCATGCTCATCAACATTACACATGATCTTATCTTTGTCACTATTACGTATGTACACGAGCATGTAAGCATTTGAGTGCTTTGTAAACTTGAAAGGCGTTATATTCATTCCCGTGTTTGTCTGCATCAGGTGCTGAAAAATACAAGAGTAAGAGCAAGATTTTGCATAATAAAATCAAGACAAAACTCTATTTTTTGTTGGGGGTTGGGGGGGGGGAGGTGATCCCCATAGATATGGAGAAGTAGTGAAAGCTTACTTCTTCTTCACCCCCATACAGCTCATCTAGAGCCTTTTTCATATCTTCTTTTGTCACTCGTTCATCATCAAACTTATACCTGAGACAATTCATAATTAGTGTAGGTGTCAAGATAACTGAAAAGAAATTTGGACAGACAACTCAACCACCACTAGTATAATGCATTCCTTATTACCGCCCGTACAGGACCATAAAGATTACACTATTATCGGATGTCCTGATGGCAACTACAGGCATTTGAAGTTCGCATAGATAGGCATCTGATAATGGTGCATATAACATAATTCTGGGAAATAAAACATACCACTGGCCAGAAAGCGTCGGCCTTATAAATGCATAATAGTGACCGCCATGCACACCACCACTGTGGACCAAAACACTGCAAACGAATATACTTGTTCAAATGATATAAAACTTGTAAGGGGGGTGTGAGGTGTTGCATTCATAATTAGTCTTCAGCAATGGGAAAAACCTAAGTGAGGTAAAAGAAAAATCAAATTCCCCTCTAGAAGTAAACATCATGTAAAATATACTAAACAACACCTTGGTGGAACTACAAGTAAAACTGAAAATCACCAAGAAAAAAATAAATTATTATACACGAACTTAATAAGAAGATAAAACAAATTCCTCATTAAAATATCTGGTCATGCGAAAACATAACTTGTGTAATCTTTTTTTTTTCTTTTTGAAACGTAACTCTTGTAATCTAATTCATAAATTATTCCAAAATTTGGTAAATGAGTTTTAGAGTTTCTAGAATTCATGGGTGTGAAAAGGTTGAGGTCCTGTAGTTGGAACAAAACCCAATTCTAGAACTAAAGATGCAATACAACTAGTTACACATAGAGCTGCAGCGCCATGAAAGAATATGTATAAATGCTTCAAAATGTAAGTCGTACAAAAGATATCAGCACCACTAACCTGTGAAGTGTATAAAGGTTTCGTACGCTTTTGTCAGCATCAGGAGACAAATATTTACCATTGTCTCTATCCAGATCAAGTTCCATGGGAAACTCGTAGCGGTCATTTATCTGCATCAGGATAACAACTAAAATATAAATCATGCATGAGTAGGTGCATGCCTAGTTTCAGAAGCCTGACTTGCACTAACATCAATAAAACAGCACTATTTTATCTTGCTCTGGTATTTTATTTCTTCTATACCATCTTTCTTAAAATGGGGGGGGGGGAGAAAATGTGTGCATGATCTAGTCGATTTTACATTTTGTTTCTATCAGAAGATAGACTTGTTTTACTCCTGAGTCTCGTTCTATAACAATACGAAACCCGGAGAAGCTGAATAAACATGTTGTATTTCCAATGAACGGTAACATGTGTGCGTTTATATGGTGTAAAAGAAAGGTGATATGTTAATATATACTATAATCCAAATTTTGTTGGAGTTTATATTCTAGTTTATCAGAATAAAATAATAAATAACAATGAATCCAGCAAGTTATGTACTGGAAAAGAGGTTCGACTGCTGACCTTCACCATGATGTCCCGCGCAAAGTCATATTCAAAACGCTTTAGGTGGAGCTGCAGCACTGGAGGGAAGTTGATAAATAATACCCCCTTTCTTGCATCCTGGATAAATTAGTATGAGTTATAAAAGCTTTCATGACAATATGCCTATCAAACTACAGAGCAAAATAAAATCAAACTAAAAAATGTCAATGACAAAATATTTACAAAACTCAATTATATAAAGCCGGCCAAAACTACATTTGCATTGACCTGCTCACCTGCAAACCATACTGTTCGGCATGATACTTGTTGTCACCCTCTAGATGTTCAACTGCAACGTACTTATCAAACGAAGCATAGACATCATGACAATTCTTGACATCAAGCTGAAGATCTGTACAGGAGATATAGGTGTCAATTGAGCGCAAGTGCCAAAGACAGCAGATATGCATTGTATGGTTATACTAGTATATGATAAATACGACATTACCATAGAATGACTCCTTTCGGCTAGATTTGTAGTCCACGTTGATGCACTCAAGGTAGTTCATGTGGTGCCCCTCAAATAAACGCTGGATAGCGCCTTCCACGACAGTTCTCTGATAACAGGAAAACAACAGTCAGTACAGACTACCACTATGTCAAATCAGCTGGATATAAGCATTCATTCACACGAACCTTCATTTTCTCTTCAAGCTTTTCACATAGAACCCTATTAAGTTCTTGAACGTCATGTTGCAGGAAAGCATCATATGTATCCCACCCAAAAGATTTGGTCAACTCCTTAGTAGCAACACTACCGTCACTATATTGTAACTTGTAGAATAAGCTCTGTAATGCCAGAGAAATACTTGCAGATGGTATATCATTTACATTAGTTGGCATGTGGTAGACAGCCTGGATATAAACCAAAAAAACACAAAACGGTCATTAAGAGACTCTATCCCGGCAACCCAGTGTACATAGTCCATGGTCAGATACTTACCTTCCTGAAGTACGGAATATGATATAGGGTTTGGAGAAGAGAGTTCATATAACAGGTAGCTCCTTGGTTTTTTAGTCCAACGAAACCGGTTTCCTTCTTTGAGTCATACAACCAGTTATCCATTGCTTTATAGACAGCAACCTCAGCTTCAATTACGCAAGTGTCTTCAACAAGAAAACCTCGAGTTGGATCGTAAAGTTCACCAAGAGACATAAATGATGTAAAACCCCAATCATTCTCGCGGGCGTTGAACTGATGTTGTGTTTCTACAAAACCAAACAAGGTTTGAAAAAATTACTCCATATTATGTACAATGTGACTACATATACTGACAATATAATGCTTCTCCCAAAGCTAGCAATATGAGCATTTCAGTTGATAATTTAAGCAGCTGTCATATATTTATCAGCATCCAACCAAACTATTTTTTGCGTGTGAATAACAATATAAGCAGCATTAAACAATAACAGTTTCTTTTTTATCCATGATACAGAAACTGTTAGCATAAAAGAAAATGGTGGTCATACTTATCCAGTTCTTACTGCATATGCAATTAATACATTTGAGCATTGCCGGGTCCTAGATGTAGTTAAAGAACTATCATGATGTATAAATAAAAGAACAAAAAACATGTAAGAAATATGCACTTAGAGCCTGAAAATTGCCATGTCCAACAAATACAGTAGATGTTTTGCAGCCAATTTCTTCAACTAATTAATTTGCTCTACAACTGGTCACAAAGGGGGTGATTTCCAGTGGAAAATGATCTGGAAGACTAATGCGGCTTCAGGTTGTAGCTTTTCGTTACGGACAATTACTAGGGCAAAGTACTAACTGCCGATAATTTGCATTAGGAGGGGATTTAGTATATTCACCAATGTTGTATGTGCATAAGAGATACAGAGTCAGTTGATCCCCTAACTGCTCGTATCTTATGGGATACAATATTGGACAAACAGAATAATATGCTCTTTGGAGTTGGAGAACAAATTTTTTTTTTGGGGGGGGGGGGGGGGGGGGGACGGTTTGTGTTGTCGTTTGGTTTTGATGTGGTTGTTGGTGGGGGGGGGGGGGGGGGGGGGGTAGAGATGGAAAATCCCTTACCTCTCATTCCCGGATGAATTACTTAATTACTTTTGCTTGTGGAGGGAGAAGAGTAACAGATGTTTTCAGGACATCATTTTCCCTAGTTCAAATCTTAAGGATAATATTTATGTAACAGATCAGTTCGACCTTCTTAGACAGGGACCCTGTTTTTAGAATTCCGATTTGTTGTCTCTCCTAGTTTGTTTTTCCTACAGTGTATCTTCATCGAATTATGTCTTGAAATTGTGAGAAAATAACCTTTTGTTTCAAGCTCAGAGTTGCAGTATGAATTGTGTCACACAAATACATCCTTGCATAATCTCCCCAAAGATGACCAACAGCCACCAAAGAAAACAAAAATTAAGTACAGAAAATATAGTCAGGACTTTGCTAGCTCATACAAGAACGGGATATCTTGTAGTAGCAATCAGAACATGGAAGCATTAGATAATGGTCTGACATCATTTTTATTTATTCTCATGCCGTCAGCATCAATAAGGCATTTGGTTCCGACGGCTTCCAAAAGTTGCTTCAGTATACTAAAAACAACCAGATACACCAGGTCTGAATAATGCAACATTCCTCAACTATAATCCATCTTGTTGCATCAATCTGATTGTTAAATTCATGATGACACACATATAGTCATGATATAAAACACAAATACAGAAAGAGGCCAGGAACATGTGCATGCAGTATACCATAAGAATTTTTAGAGCTTTCAGTACCTTTCCTGACAGAATACTTGCTGTGAACTTGATTAACAACTGCCAAACTGAAGTGGGCATATCTGCTCCAGCCATAAGGTAGATTGCCTGAATCAGCCACATCCAGATACATGGACAGGTAATCAGTATTGTTCCCCTTTGGAAAAATAAGTATCCGCCTGAAAATAATAAGAACAGAGTAGCTTATATAATTAGTCAGAAAAAAAAAACATAAAAGCAGCTGGTGTTAGCTATCAAATTGCTTTTTGGAAAAGGAGATAAAAATAACAGGAAAAATAATACCATTTGTAGTCACCAAGTTCAAAAACGGCAGAATATAACTTCTTGACAGTTAACCTAGAAAAATTATCTATCCTCCAACTGAACTTGGTCGTACGAGGTTCCTCAGCGGGCTGGCTTTCTGCAGAAACTTCTGTTCCTTCTGCTGCTACATACATAATTGTGAAGCAAAAGACAGTAAGTCACATAAGAATAAAGAACCACGCCCACTGGCAATGTTCACAATGCAACGCCACGCACATTTACTACAAGCCGGATATTAAACTGCAAAACATACTCTATCCCACTCATCATTTCAACAATTACAACAGAAACGAAAACCAACAGACTCCATCCACGTCATCCGAACTAAACCCTAGACGTCACATTGCGACAGCAAATGATTTCCACAGCCCATACCGATAAAACAAACCACATCACCATAACTATTAAATAAACCAAATCACCACAAACAACCAATCATCCCGACAAGGATAACGAATTCCTCCCCTTTCTCCATCTGCCTCGCCTCAACCGGACTGACTGGACTCAGCAAAAGTCATCAAACAACAAACACCCCAAAACCGTAGATGACATTTATCCACTTAAAATCAAGCAATAACAAACTCCGAACTATCTACAGTAAACCTAAATCACGAAAACACAATAAGACAATCAATCTATGACGAATTAAAACCCGAGATCAATCACCGTTACCTTCCATAGGTTGAGGTTGAGGACCTTCCACCACATCTGATTGCGGCACCAACATATCCTCGTCCTCCTGCTGCTGAGAACCAAAAATCAAAGTTAGTAATCGAAACCTGTCGCTTGATCGCTGAAATGGAAATTAAGGAAAAAAAAGAATGAAAATAGTTGCGGATTGAGTGTGATGCATTCACCTCGTTTGGTGGAGGAGTAGCCATCACTGTCATGGGCTCAATGCGATTCCAATTCGGGTTGGAATTAGAGAAGTGATTGATACTCGCTCGGTGTTGTTAAGAGAGTGTTTGTTTCGTTGTCTCTGAATATTTCTGGATACGTTTGTTTGTAGGCTTGGAGACTCACAAGGATTGAAGAGGTGGTGGGGGAGAGGAAGGAGGGCTTTGTGGGTATTTCACATTATCTCATCAAAATAATACTTTTTTTTAATATAATTTCCGTAATATTGAACTCGTGGATATATATTTGTACGTAATATGAAAATTTTGATTTAATATTGTCCTACTTTCTATTTATTTGGTGATTTTAAAAGCAGGATTACATATATAGAGGTGGTAAAATAAGTATGCCTTTCTAGAAGTGTGAGAGCTTGCTTTCACAATATTAATAAAGTACGACAAGTTTCATTAACTTGGACAAATACTTTATACTAATTAAAATGTACAAAAACGGCTATTTAAGAAGATGGATCAAAACATACGAGTAAGTAGCATGACTGTAGTAATAATTAGGAATGTATGATATAGAAACTCAAATTTATTCCATGGTATAAATGGCCTTTCATTTATTAGGATCGTGATATGTATAGAGTATAATTTGGTATTGTCGAGATAAAATAATTATACACTCATGAAAAATGTTGTACTTTGGACTTCAGAGTAATACTAATACTGACCCGTGGCGATACGACGGAATGTCATACTTTTTTATATTCACTGTGTTGTTCAAATGTTAGACAAAGCGATTCAAGTAACATATATAATGCTAATAAGTAACCAAAAAAAATCAATACAAAGAAAAAGAGTATCAAGAAGAGCATCGCCAAAAAAATGTTAAAGTATTATTGGTGTTTAGAGGTTGGACAAAAACTCCTTACACACCATATTAGTTTGTAGTGTTTGTGGGTTTGCCTTCTTTATCTATCTAAAAATCAATACTTTGAAACCCTTTTTTATGGTGACTATGGAAAATGAATCATAAAGTTGTGCGTGGCTGAAAACTGGGCTAGGAAGATATAGGCCGACATGAGTTAGAGATTACCTCTTGTTAATTGTCATGGCATAACAAACATAGATGGAGAAATGTCTCCTCAAGAACCTGACTGGAAATTTGGTGAGATCAGAAGGTGAAAATATAATACATGGTATGAAGAACTTTTCCTCGGCAATATGACCCTATATCTTGTTCCATTACATAGGCAAGCCGCCTAGTCTATATTTCTCAATGACATGATAGGACACCCAACTTGCAAGCATATATGATGGATTGGGATGCCAGATGTCTTGATGGTGTTAACGAATTCGGTGGAGTACGTCATCTCTGTTGACAATGTCATCTTCATCTAGACATATGCTATTGGAGTTCAATAAGTCATATGTTTCACCGGGAAGCAACGACATCATGCGGTCATTGATCTCACTGACGGTCTCATTAGTTGGAGCCAGCATGGGTCGATCATGAAAGTAACGACCATCACCAATATGGTCGATGGGCGAGGGGTATGTGCCACTAACAATTGCATAAATTGGATTTGTTGCGTCATGAGAGTATGTCATTAGGAAGCTTGAAGTCGACCTCGCTATCATTGTCATCAGGTAAATATCAGTTATGTTCTGCGAAGTGATGGAACTTGGGATTTTTTTTTTTGTTTTACATACTCCAATTCAAACTCAATACCTTAAAATTTGATGCAGTCTGGCTCGGCGTTGAATTCATAGCAGGATACTTTAATATGGAGCGACACGGCTTCCGAAAAATTTACGTGTCATTCAGCGTATGCGAATTTCTACAACTAAGAACACTTTGAGGTTATCCGACAATTATATTGGCAATGCATTTGGAAGAGTGATTGTCAAATAAACTGAACCATTTCTCTTGGTTAGCAATCCAAAATCGCCAGCTTAAAAACTCTTTATGGTTCAAGCGTAAAATGGCATTGAGTGGTAGATGTACTCTCTACATATCCAAACCATAATATGTGACACACATATTACAGAGTTGTGCTCTAACTCGAGAGATTTGATATTGTGATGCACGAAGAAGACCTGTAGAACTTCTTCAATTTGCCTGCTCAGGCATGTGTACTGTAGAACCTCAAAGGAAAATTGAGGACAGAGCTACACTCATATGCACCTTGGCCAATGATTTTGCCTGGTACTGTTTGGTCAATTTGGAAAGCTAGGAACTCTAGAGTCTTTAGAAATAAAATGGATACTCTTCAGAGATCTATGTTCCTTATAAGAAAATATAGTGACGAATTGTTACTACGGAAAGAACAATCGAAAGTTGTGATGCTCAGTGTGGAATGTGAAAGGCCGCCTCCAACTTGTGTTAATGGCAATTGTGATGCCAATACGAATTTTGGCGTCATTGGGGGAATTTTGCGTGATGATCATCAAAATTGGCTATGAGGTTTTGCGACGAAGTTGGAACAACCAACGATCAATGAGACATAACTTTGCAGCCTAATCACTGGACTTGAAATAGCTTGGGAAGGACGAATCCCAAAGATCATAATAGAGATTGAGTCAGAAGCAATCAATAAATGGATCACGGATCTTGCGGATCACATGTGGAGCTGGTATAGAAAGTATAGAGATGCAAATAGCCATGGCATACTCCCTCGAAGATACAAGTTAAGAATATCAATATGATGGTGAATACTTGTTCCGAACATATTGCCAAGTTAGGATATGCTTGGTGTGGGGATGTCAAAATTTTGCAACACCCCCAATTTATGTAACCCCATTTTTGGGCATTGACTTCGGCGTTTAAAACTTTAATGAACTACTTACAAAAAAAACAAAAACAAACAAATTATCAAAATATTTTACACAAATCCTTTAGAATAAAAACTGAACTTTTAATAATAATAGATTAAATTTTCAGAATTTATATATTTTGCCATTTTCATTTAAACTTAAGGAACATGTACTAATTCTCTCGTTGTAATGTTACGAGAAGTACTTCCTTTGTTCTATTTGACAACGAAGTGCAACTCAGTTGGTAAGACGCTTCACTTCCAAACAATAGGTCGTAGGTTCGAGTCACCCCTTAGCCGTTTAAAAATAAATAAAAATCATCTGTTTTATCCAAAGCTTCAGTTTCTATTTTGGTGGGAAAATAACGTATTCTTACTTTTTAAGTAAAGTCATAGTGTGAGGTTCATATTTTATTTGGACTTTAATTTTTGTAATTTAATTTTATGAAAAGTTGAATATATTGCAATATAGTATTTCAGAGTAGTATAATAATTCATCAATTTAATAGAATACTTAGTCATATAAAAGTCCTTATTTATTTGGAGAATCCAAAAAGTCCATCAATTTTTACGTAAAATTGACTAGTTTTTGTCTTTTATACTTTATCCTTCATGGATCCTGCTCGCAGGTTGATTTTCTGGAATTTGGGTCAGGATCGGGGTTATATTATGACCCAGGTTGAATATAAAAGGCTAATTTTCCTTTTTCTTTTCTTACCCTTTTTTTCCATCCATGTTCCCTTTCTGATCTGAGAGAGACGGTTCCTCTCATCTTTTAGCCGATAAACCCTCATTTTCTCGTTTTGCCTTGCGATTGTCAGGTTTGCTTATACTGTTCGATTTGCAACGGTTTGAAGTCGTTTTGATTAGTTTTTATCTAATTTGGTATGTTTTTCATGTTGTTTCTGCTTTATTATTTGCTTACATGTTCGGGTCAAGCTCGAACATCGATGTAGATGGACCTTTCGGTGGAAGTCATGGGCCATGTCCATGAGTGCATACTATACGAAAGATCGTTTATTAGTCTTCCAGTATTGAGCTCTGAACCGATTCACATCATAATCATAGCCGGTGCTCCGTTTACGTTGAGGTTTGCTATACTAAGACTTTATTGTTTATGGATTTGGCCTACGATCAATTATCTGGAATATGAACAATTTGATGCGAAAATGTATTACGATACCACATGTATACTCATTTGATAAAATGTCAATATATTGTGTTGTCGTATTGTACACGTTGCTTCCTCTTTCTAATTTGGTTCCCATGGGATGTTTAGATAATGATTAGCCACATTCTATTAAATATAACTTATGTTTCATTATGTAAGCATATATGCCATGAGTTCGATGTTCCGAATGATTGATGTTACAAAAATTGTTTATTTTTGTATAAATGATCTATGTTATAGTAGAATTTATCTATGTTCTAGTATAAATTGTCTATGTTGTTCTTTGTTGATAGTTTTTAGTTTGTTTTTTTTTTGTATAAAATTGTCTACTTCTTTTTTAGAAATATTCTATATTTTTAGTAGACATTGTCTATTGTTGGCCCAGATAACGACAAAGAAAAAGACTGGGGGGGGGGGGGTGAATTTTTTATTGTTTGGCCCGATAAACACGATTTCTCAGATACTTGAAGGTATCTAATACTTATATTCAAAGAGCGGAAGACTTTATGCGATAGATAAATGACTTTGTGCTTTGTAATAATAAATGTGTGTGTGTGTGCGTGCACGTGTTGCTGAAATGTAAATACATAAAGTAAATGACACAACAAGTATAGTCGTGTCTGGAGGTGGTGTAATCCTCCAACTAATTCACTCGGCCTTCAAAGACTTAGAATCCACTACAACAGATAATTGAGTTCACCTTACAATTGATCATATTCTAAGATTCTTAAAACAAATGGTTCACAACCAAATGTTCCCCCTGAGTTGTTCCATAGATCCTCGAGCCAAGTACTTCCTGTACTCAAGATAACCTTGGAGCTATTCATTGATTTTCCAAATCAAGTACAACATGTACTCCACTTCTTAATGGCGTTTGGTTATGTTGTTTGTCAGGTAAGCTTCTCTTTATAACTTTTCTGTTATGTCCAGAGAACTTGAAGAATCAAGACTACTTAATATACTTATTTAGTGTATGGTAGCTTGCTCTTTTACTGACCGAAGTTTATAAGATTTGTTCAAAATAATGAATCTCAGATAGTTATCCATTGATTCAACTCTTTCACAAATTACACTACTTGTTAAAGGATCATGACACTTAGAACTACTAATGATTTCTCGAGCTTTGGTCGCAACAGAAAGCTTAGAGAAAGATAAGAATGCTTGACATAATACTTTGCTTGATAATGTAGTTCAAATGCGTGTGTGTATTTCTCAGCTTCTAAGTGGTGATATTTATCGATGAATTTGAAAGTCGTTTGAATAGTATCCATTAGACATATTTCAAATTCAATCCGTTCATATCTTGAAATTAGTACTCTCATGTGTATATCTCTTTTCAGAGAGTTCTGCAAGAGTATAGTGACATTTATGTCGAGCATTAAATCTACTGTACTATATTTCGTCTTGTAGTCTCAACGAATGCATGTAGCTTTCTGAAGCATCACATGTTCCATCTCTCAGAAACGTGTTGTCTCAGAAACTTAGTTGTAACTTTGACACAAGTTTTTTCATAGCTTTCTGGAAGCAACTATCTGAGGAGACTTTCCTCCTTTGTCTTCAGATACCTTTGTGCAAAAGGTCTTCTCATTTGCTTGGATTCCTCCTTCTTGGTCTTCTTCGAGCTTAATAAAAAATTTAATTCAAAGACCTAACATACTATTACAAAGTTTCTAAAAACTATCTAGTGTATTTCTTCTTTACAATGGTCAAGTGAACCAAGAGTACTAAACACCTTTCTGAAACTAGGATAGTTAATTGTGTTGAGTGATCAAGATACTAACGTATATTCCTAACATCTAAGTTGTTCGTTGTTGTCTAGTTTTTAACATATATTGCATAGTTTTTTTCATGTTATAGTTTTTGTACGAAACTGTATAATGTTTAATATATATTGTCTAGTTTTTCATGTTATAACTATCTTTTTGTTGTGCAGTTTGTTGAATTATCTTACTTATTTTACTTTGTATTGTGTAGTTTTATATATGTTGAAAAAACTATAAGCAAAGATGATGAAAAAGCTTCTCAAGTTAGAAATGATGATGATTTTGAAGAATATGGATTGAAGATTTGAAGAAGGATGCTTTGAAGAAAAAAAAGCAATAAAATAAAAATTAGTGTCTAATTTTTACAACATATTGTCTAGTTTGTAACTGAATTGTCTAGTTTTATTACTTGTCATGTAATTTACTCACTCAATATAATTGTCTATATATATAGGTTTTACATTATATCGTCTAGTTTATAAAAAGGAATTCTTTAGTTTATACGTAATATTAAATTTACATTATATTGTCTAGTTTTTACATTATATTGTCTAATTTTTACTTCATCCTTTTTATTAATCTGGGTCAAAAAGATCCGTAAAAACCATTAGAAATCAAGTCGAGAAAAAATATATAATTGTCCTAGTTTTAAATATGTTGTGTTTTGATTGGATAAATATGTTGTTACTAATATTTGCATGCTAATCATCAACAATTTTACGATATAATAGATAATTTCATGATAAACCTAGACAACTTGATGTAAAAAATCAACATATATTAAATTCGGATGAAGATCAGTAAGCTGACTATTTTCTATAAAAAAAAAAGTTGATCGATCCGATCTGGATGGGTCAACCCGCGAAAAATTAGTATATCTAATTTTTAGGGTAAATTGTCAATATTTATTTGTTATAGGGACTTTCGGGACTCTACAAAATGTAGGGGTCTGTCGCAAGACGGACTCTTCAAAGAATTATTTGATTTGATTTTAACCGGTCGCTTGAATTCGACTTGGATCTAGAATTGATCTGAAATCAAATCATAATAATAATTTACTCGAAGGAAACGTATTTAAAATTTGGACCTGATAGTCCAATCCTCGAAAGTAATTAAATTGATTGCATGTTGGATATATATATATATATATATATA